>CAUYRH010033720.1:0-57482 GCA_963574655.1 Perodicticus potto | reverse complement strand
TCACTGACTTTGTTCTTCTAACCTGACACTCTAATTAATCCCGTCCTCTCACTGTTCTACCCTTGCCTTTTAATGTGCTAATCAGATTTGTGTCTTCTAGAAATGTCATCAAGCCACACATAGTAAAGATGGTTCTAGACCAAGACTTGATTCTATCATGGCCCCGTGGATCACTCTCCCTCCAGAGAAATCCTAACCGCCCCCTCCTATCATTGCCCGACTCAGGAGGAAACAGTCAGATGGGGTCTTCCTCCTTTTTCCCTAACAGCAGTTAGGGTTTCTACTTGGAACGGGAGAGTTCATACAGGACAAGTGGCATCCCAAACAGCTCATGGAGCTGGGAGGCACGGACCGGCTGCCTCTGCCTGGTGGTGTTGGTGTAGTGGCAGCCAGCAGCAGAACCAGCCGGCTGGAGGGTAGGCAGGGGGGCCCCATTTCCTAGGCCTGGGAATGAAAGAGATTGTAGCCATTCACTTGTGACCCAGACATGACCCAGAAATGTCCCAAACATGTTGTCCCAGACACCTAAATGTAACTACCAAGCCCCACTAAATGTAACTACTGAGGGCCCCCTGCGACTGTATATACCCCTAGACAAGAACCCGGAGAGAGGCAGACAGAGAGAGAGAGCTTTTATCTCCAACTTGGGTTTTCTTTGTCTGCCAGGAGCTCTGACAATTCTGTATTCTTTTCTGTAAATAAATCCTGTCTTACCACTGATCTGTGCTCCGCGGATTCATTCTTCAAATCACCAAGACCAAGAACCTACTGAAGAGCGGAATTCCAGTATCAGGTTCATTAAATATAGGTACTTTTTAAAAAATGTCCACGACCCAGGAATGAAGTGCTTGCCCTAAAGCTCTCATGATCTCACATTGCAGGAAAAGAAACTGGACTAATTTACTATTGCTTCTTAAATAGAACAATATGGGCTTCTAAAGAAGTTCCCACTATACAACTCTCTGGATGTGGCAAATTAAATTTGTCTACCGCCCAACTGCCTTCATTCCTCCTGTTCCTACCTTAATCGCTGACTGGGGTGGAATATAGTGTTACATTATTTGTTGCTAGAAGTTTCCAGAAATTTATTTATATGCACACCTCAATCAAGCACGAAAACAAGAATAAAAATATGAAGAAGGCAATCTGTGTTGCACTCCTAAATCTGCTGTTTCTGTAGTGTATTACAAACTTGAGTAAGTTTAAAAGGTAAAGACTATATATCCCATTATCTTTCAAATGTGGAAATTTAAACTAATGAAGGTTGACAATTGCCAAAGATTAAAACCAGAAGTGACTTGCATGGAATAAATGCATTTGTTAAATTAATAAAAAGGGTAAAGGTGATACATATTCACCAGATAGTTTGCTTTTTCTAATATTTAAATATTGTGAACTTCAAAGTACATTTTCTTGATGGCTTCCAAAATATATACGTAGCCCTTCCTAGAGTTTATCGAGTTAGAGTGTCTGAGATAAATTCCTTCATTGGTTGCTTCTATCTTTCCTTCTGTCCTTGCTTCCTTCTTTCCTTCCTTCCTTCTTTTCTTTCTTCCACAAAAAAAAATAAGCTTTAAAAATAGTCCAGGAACTGCATCTGTCCCTAAAAATTAACCAAAAGAAAAATAAAGGGGGAAGAAGAAATATTTTAGCCCTCAAAAGGAGCAGGCAGATATTCGATGTGCTAAGGTTTTCTACTATAAATGGGAAGGTTGCGATTAATTTTTTCTCCCACACAAATTTTATAGGTTCTTTGGTTCAAAGGAAATTATGCATCAACTGAGGTGCTTTCCTTTTGCTATATATGGCAGTTTTTACTGCAAAAAAAAAAAAAATTAATGTGAAAGTAGAAAAGTAATGGAAAACACTTTTTATAGCTGACTTTGCAGGGCATTATATCACAATTTGATTAATGCACCTAGTTAACATTTAACCATCTTAAGAGAAATATTTTTCTTGTTTACAGCCCACATTTCTTCCTTCCTCCAAGCTTAATTTAATGAGAAAACTCCCACTGATATAATTGTTAATGCTTGAGAATTTTTGTTTCTGTTCACAAAGCATGAGATACATTTTTATGTGCTATGTACTATATGTGTTGAAGCAGCAATAACATTTCTCATAGGCTTGCAAAAAATAAAACCTAAACTAGTGTGGTGATTTCAACAGCAAAAATTCTAGATTTAATTAATAGCAAAGAGCTGCTCTTCCAAAGATTAAGTGAAGATTTTATTTACGTCCAACTCAGCAAAGAAAATTGGGTTCTTAATTGTTATTCAGTATCTGTCTTGTAGATTCCTAATGACTTCATTTTATTATCTGGTAGCAAAATTTTACTAAAAGTAATTTTCTGATTGACTTGCATTCTGACATATGAATCATTAAAAAATAAAAATTAATTAATCAGACTTTATTGTAACCAGCACTACGCATATTGCAATCTCTAGCAGCAATATCTATGTGAAAAGATGGTTCCCACAGACTATTTTAAACAGGTTATCTGGATTCAACTTGGGTTTAAATACATATAGAAGTTTGCTGCCTAATCAAAAAGCTTTCTTTTTGTAATCAAAACAAAGGTTTAGAATGTATGATAATTTTCTTGGCAAACTTAAAGTTATGAATTATAAGAATTGCTAGAAAAAGTTCATTTCTTTTAAGAGAGTTGGCTGCAGACTTCACCTAACTGAAAAAGAACATTATCAGTTTATTTTTTTAATTTGTTCTCAAAATATTTGAAATTAAGTAATATTTACTGAACACCTCTCTATAGAAGGGCTCCTTGTTTTCTTGTCTGAATGTGCAACCTATGGTAATGTGGATACCTATGTTAGGTTTGCCGGTCTTGGTCTCTGTTCTGGGTGTGCTCTGGAATGAAGAATGACCAGAAACACCAAAAAACAAGAGCATGTGAGATAAAGTTTATTCAGGAAGGAAGAGACTTCACTACAGACAACGAATGGGCCCTTTGCCCAGACAGAAAGAGCCGTGGTCGCAATATAAGAGTACATGGCACACAGCCTGGGGAGGGATACAACTACTCATGTAAACATGAGTAACCTAACACGTGTAAACATTGTAACCTAATCACCTGCACCTTCAATTAATCTGAAATCAAAAAAGGGAGGCCTTGGTTACTGACTGGGGTCTTGTTTATGGTGTCTGGTTTGGTGTTTTGGTTTGTTTTGTTTTGAGACAGAGTCTCATTCTGTCACCCTGGGTAGAGTGCAAAGGTGTCACAGCTCACAGCAACCTCAAAGTCCTGGGCTCAAGTGATCTTCCCACCACCACGGCCTAGCTTGTTTTTCTATGTTGAGAGAGGGTCTTATATTCTTGCTGGGACTGGTCTCTGAACTCGTAAGCTCCTCCCACCCGCACCTCCCAGAGTATGGAATTAGAGGCTTGAGACACAGCCCTGGCCTAAATCTGAAATTAAAAACAAAACAAAACAGGGCGGCACCTGTAGCTCAGTCAGTAAGGCACCGGCCCCATATACCGTGGGTGGCGGGTTCAAACCCAGCCCCAGCCGAATTGCAACAAAAAAATAGCTGGGCGTTGTGGTTGGTGCCGTGGCGGGCGCCTGTAGTCCCAGCTACTCGGGAGGCTGAGGGAAGAGAATCGCCTAAGCCCAGCAGTTGGAGGTTGCTGTGAGCTGTGACGTGATGGCACTCTACCGAGAGAGAGAGTGTGAGACTGTCTCTACAAAATAAATAAATAAAATGAAACAAAAAGAGGCCTTGGTTAGGTCTGGGGTCTTGTTTTATGGTCTCTGGATTGGCCCTCCCTTGGGGTCCAGATGTCACCATAGAACCACTTTGATGTGGGACAGTTGGAGTTATGTGACCTCTTACTACACGTGTGGACTTCTCATGAGTCTCTCTGAAAGCCCATTTGTACATTTAAGCTAACGACATGATAATTAGTCCTAAGGCTGTTCTGGGTCACCTTCCAGACCCCATTTCACTTGCAGTTGCCCTGTGGCTGGGGAATCCCCTGAAGGCATGGGCCATTGGCGCCCTGAGCTCCGATTGGTGAGAGGGCAGAGCAGCCCCTCCCCACCGGAGTGGGCAACCACTTGGAGAAGCCAGGAGTAAAGTGGGCGGTGTCTACTTAGTGCGATTAGTCCTCCAGCAGTGCCGGGGGTCGGACTCCGAGGACTGGCACAAGTGGCCTTAAAGTGACAACAAAAAGGACTACTCAAACGAAATTTTAAAAAGGATTGCTCAGTGCTGCTGCCTCCGTTCCCAGCATGTCCCCAGCAGGTCTGTGGCACAGGCCGCCTCAGGAATACTCCGCCTGCAGCCTCCCCGCCCCCACCCTGCTCTCTACCACGTGCTGCAGCAGGAAGATTTGGGGGCAGGGGGTGTTCTAAGTGCCTTTTGCATTCTAAGTAGCTGTTAAAATGTATATTTATCTGGCCTAAGCAAGTGAATTGATTTCTCTGGCAACAGATGCCCACTCCTTACTCCAACAGCACAGTGACAACTAGACAGGCTGCGAGGCCCCCACCGCCTCTGGATTCAATGCCATTAAAATGTCCCACATTCCCTGCCAGGTCCTGTCATTTCTTTTTCTTTTTTTTTTTATTTTTTTTTCAGATAGAGACTCAAGCTGTCACCCTCAGTAGAGTGCTGTGGTGTCACAGCTCACAGCAACCTCCAACTCTTGGGCTTAAGTGATTCTCTTGCCTCAGCCTCCCGAGTAGCTGGGATTACAGGCGCCTGCCACAACGCCCACCTATTTTTTTGGTTACAGTTGTCGTTGTTTGGTGGCCTGGGCTGAATTCGAACCCACCAGTTCTGGTGTATATGGCTAGTGCCTTAGCAGCCTGAGCTGCAGGCGCCGAGCCTCATCCTGTCATTTCTGAGGGACATAAGCCTCAAAGACCTCCAGTGGGCGCATCATGTGTCACTCTCACATACACACGACCGTGGTCACACCACCCCACTGTCCGCTCCGGTCCTGGCTTAGAGGACAAGCATGGCACACCCCCTCATGCCCCCAGGCACAGCCTGAAGCCCCAGCCAGCTCTATCAGTTTTGACGAAATGCTCCCCAGAGTAATGATTTACCAGAACGCAAACGGAACTAGAAGCTTTAAATGACACATACCTTCCAAACAAACGAGTGTCACGGTTCACAGGATCACAAAGACACGGGAAGCTCCAGCCTGGCGGAGTCCGCACTAACACTTTGCAGCACGTGGCGCCAACGATGTAAAAGGCGGGAAACGCCCCCTGTGAGACCCATGGACGCCATTAGGGGGCAGCATAGCGAGGACCGCCCACAGGGGTGCCGCTGGGGTCGAGACAGCAGCCCGCGGAAAATAAACAGGTTAAAAGAACTCTAAAAAGGTAGATCTAATCATTCCTCTTTCAAACTTCTGGACAAGGGTCAAAAACTGCCCTGATGTCACCCTCCACTCATTCTAGACAGAGGGACATGATTTGTCTCTGTTGCTGAGAAGTGCCTGAGCCTGTTGCGCCTGCGCAGATGCCTGCAGCTGGCCATGAATGGCAGGTGTCCGAGACGTGCTTGAGAAGGACGCGCGGATGAATGGCCAGTGCAATGGGGAGTTACTGTTCTGGTAGGGCTGAAGAGCACAGGAGGTACCCTACCTACCCACTCAGGGCTCTCCAGAGAAGCAGAGTCAATACGTTGTGGGGGGGGAGGTGATTGATTATACAGCGTATTGATTATAATTGGCGCCCATGAGTGTGGAGGCTGACAGGGCCCAAGATCTGCAGACTGAGTTAGCAGCCTGTCCACTTCAGCAGGCTGTCCACCTAGGAGACCCCATAGCGCAGTTCTCCTCTGAGGACCAGCAGGCTCAAGACCCACGAGCCAAGCTTACAGTTCAAATCTGATGCAGGGAAAATCTGATGTCCCAGTCCAAAGGCAGTGAGGCCAGAAGAATTCTCTTTCACTCAGGAGAGGGTCAGGCTTTTTGCTCTATTCAGGCCTTTGAGTGGATTAATGGACAATCTGCTCTATCTACTCCATATCAATTTAGATGCTAATCTCATCCAAAAACACTCTGTCTGAAGCACCCAGAATGACCTTTGTCCAAATATCTGGGCACCCTATGGCCCAATAAAGTTGACACATAAAATTAACTATCATCAGCAGGTCAGGTAGAAGCAGTGAGCAAATCTCCCATGCAAACACCAACACCTAGGGGAGCTACGCAAAAGCAAACTTTCCATCAGCATGATACTTCTCATCAAGTCCATGTTCAAGGTGTGTAATGAAGTCAAAGCCAACAGATAAGATGATTGTTAAGTGAAGAGGAATTTTCCCTTTTGCTTTTGCTTATTCCCATTCAAAAACGCTAAAGAGGAGCTAGCACACAGAAAGGCTGGGGGAAAGTGAGCAAAAACCATACCACATTCTCTCTCGTTCTGAGATGGGAGGCAGGCTGTGGTACTGGGTCACCTGAACCATCTGGATAGCTTTTTGAATTTTACCTTTTCCATGACTTTATGATAATAAACTCTACTTGCTTCACACCAAACTGTGCACACTATGCTTGCTTAATGCCACACATACTGACAGAAACTTGAAGAGAAGCCAGGGGCCCAGTACCTCAATCTCACCTCCCAGAAGGAGAACAGCTTAGCATGTTGAACCTCATATATATTTCACTTTTCTGATTTTTATGTCACAATTTTCTTCTGCAAAACTGGCAAGCCACATGAACATAATCTCTGAATTGGAAGCAAGAAGTTCTGGCTTTTACAACTGGTTACATACCTTTGAAAAAAAATCATTTGACCTTTTTGGCCTTACAATCCTCATCTTTAAAGGTTAAGGTTTGTCTAGGTCAATTATTCTTAAATTTTCTGAATCACGAACTCCTAGGAAAATCATTTGAGCCTTTATCATAGCATTCTCAGAAAGCTGTAGACCTCGATACAAGACTTACACTCAAATATACAAACTGATAATACTTTGCATATCTGAACAGGTTGTGGATGCTTTGAAGATGAACCGGATTTAGAGCCATTAAGTAATCTTCTAAGTTGTTTCTCATCTCCAATTTTTCACAAAATATATAACTTTTGAACTAAAAGGGAAGTTTCCTTGGAGGAAAAGATCTAATAGTTTTCTACATAACTACAACAAATTGAATATGAGACAGTGGATAAAAGAATATGAAAGATATGATTGGCTCTAATACTGAGTTTTGAGATTTCTATAGCTTAAGAATTATTGTAAGGTAAAAATTATTTCAAAATAATTTTTTAAGTGCTCATCACCTATTTACCAGTTATAGAAAATCTGTATGAAGAGAATTGATAGTGATGAAAATCAATTCTGTTAAGTATTGTGGAGAGAACAGATAAACTAAGAGCACTTCAAAAAATGACTTAAGGCCGAGCATAATGGCTCACGCCTTATTTTCCCAGCACTCTGGGAGACCAAGGCAGGTGGATCCCTTGAGCTCAAGAGTTCAAGACCAGCCTGAGCAAGAGCGAGACCCTGTCTCTACTAAAAATAGAAAAACTAGCTGGGCTTGATGGTGGGCACCTGTAGTCCCAGCTACTTGGGAGGCTGAAGAGGATCACTTGAACCTAAGAGTTTGAGGTTGCTGTGAGCTACGAAGATGCCAACGCACTCTACCCGTGGTGAGAGAGTAAGACTCTGCATACAAAAAAACAAAAAATTTAGTAATGCAGTGAATCATGCAGATTATATGTAGTACAGGTAGACAGCAGAAGTGTTTCAAGAATGATCTCAACAAAAGAATAAATGAATGCTGGCCATTTTACTGGGACAGGAGACATGAAACCACCCATGTGTATACAACACAATATAAAATAATTAATAAAGATAGCTAATGTTTATTCAATCTCATTTGCCAGGCACATTACATTTTCCAAAAAGATTGCAAGTTAAATAGGTTTTTGTCCTCCTCATGTGGTTGAATAACTCCCTCAAGGTTACATAGACAATGAAAGGCCGACTTGTGATTTTAACTCAGGTTGATAAGGCTCCAAACCAGTGCACTTGCCCACCAGGTTGCATGATAATAGCTTTGATCTCCAAGCTATGCTTTTATTCTGTGGCGGAAATGCTAGGTTTGCATTTTGCCACCTTCCATCACTACAGGCATCCATGCCTAAGAAAGGGCTCCCATTAGTGACTGTGCAGCAGTTTTTCTCTTTAAAAAAGCAGGGAATGGTCACAAGGTTGAGTTCACAGTTACCCCACCTTAACCCACTGAACTACGTTGGTCAGAGGACTGACCACAGGTGCATTGTGACAGCAATCTCACCCATCTGAGCAACAGGCCATGTTCAGAAGCCAAACCCAAGCAACTATTAGAGGGTTATGCTCAGCCACTTAAAATAATCAGAGGAGTAAGTCCCAATCATTTTAATGGCCATTGAGCTGGTTGTAGTTTGCCTCATAATTTTGTTACTTGGGGTTTATACGTATATAAAAATCTCAAAGAGCCCTATTTCTCCATCCCCTGGAACTTTTTAACTCCATCCCTTTACAAAACAAGGCCTGTAATTGCAATCATAGGTCTGTGCTTTTACACACAAACACATTCATTAATTGGAACTTTGATGGAAACAAATACCGGGTTCTCATGTCTATAGAGAACAGTTTACAAAAATGGGAAAAAGAAGGAAAATTTCATATAAAATAGCTATATCTTGTTCTATTGCTGTTACCAGCATTAGTCTTCTTAATAGGTAAAAACAATGAATATGCTTTTGTTTGTTTGTTTTTACTTTCTTTTATTTCAGATTAATATAGGGTACAAACCATTAGGTTATGTGATTTACACATGAAAAGTTAAAGTCAGAGTTGTAGCTCTGTCCTATGCCAGGGAGAGTGTCATACATATCCATGCATTATACCCCCTGGGTAGGAAGCTACTGAACCCCCTCCTCTCCTTCACTCTTCTTGAGTTTCATTGCGATTTTCTCTCCTGTGGATCTGTGATTATTAATCTCCTACTTTCCAACTGGTATTGAGTACATGTGATGCTTGTCTTTCCTATCTCGCGATACTTAGGAGAAAAATCCAAATCCATTCAGGTTGTTACAAAATCCATCCAGGTTGTTACAAAAAATGCAAAATATTCCCCTTTTTTTTTAGGGCTGAATAGTGTCCTGCAGTATATATATGACACAATTTATTAATCCATTCACAGGGATTAATATGTTAGGCAGGTGGGCAGTTTCCATGTGTTTGCACTTGTGAACTGACCTAGTATGAATATTTGACTGAAAATGTCCCTGTCATAAAATGTCTTTTTTTCATTTAAGTAATTGTCTCGTGGTGGGATTGCAGAGTCAAATGGCAGGTCTACTTTTGGTGCTTTGAGGGATCTCCACATCTCTTTCCATAAAGGCTGTACTAGTTTGCAGTCCCACCAACAGTACATGAGTGTTCCCTTCTTTCCACACCCATGCCAAGAACTCTTGCTTGGGACCTTGTGATATGGGCCATTCCCTCTGGGGTTAGGTGGTATGTCAAAGTGGTTTTGATTGGCCTTTCTCTGATGATTAGGGATGATGAGCATTTTCACATGTGTTTATTGGCCATTAATGTGTTAAATACTTACATCTTTTGAAATCTAAAAATTGGATTTTATCTTTTCCAAATCCATAAAATGTAAAATCAGAGGGGGTTTCCAGTCCATAAAATGTTGGGAAAAAAGGAAATTGACAAGGATACTTAGCCAAAAGCAATCTAAACATTCCTAATCCACTGGACCAGTAAATCTTAAGAGATCTGAGGTCTGTGATGTGTGGTACCCCGAGGTAAGGGGCCAGTCCAGAGCAGTTATAAGAACACTAAGCCAAGTGGTAATTCCCTGATGTTTCCACTTTTTAAAACTCTGATTGAAGGAGTAAAGAAGGGTCATCTCTGACCACTGAGAAACTTTTTTTTTTTCCTAGTAGTTTCTGCCAAAACTTGAAACAGCAGCCACATGATTTCTGGTCAACATGATGAACTTGTATGAACCTCAAAAACGTTACAAGTTTACTTCAGTTTGGTAATCTAAGTGGAAGTAATTTTTTTTTTAATTTCAGATTAATATGAGAGTACAAACAATGTTTATATTTATTAGGTAGAGACCCTGTTGTAATTGTGCCCTGCACCCAGGAGGTGTGCCATGTACCCTTATATTGTGCCCATAAGGTAGGAACACACTAATCCCCTCCCTTCTCTCCTTCCCCTTCCTCTTTCTCCTTCCCCTCAACTGGAATTGAAGAGTTTTTCTCTTACGTGGGCGTATATTAGTTCATTTACTGGCTTCCTATTACTATTGAGTACACTTGATACCTGTTTTTCCATTCTTGTGATATTTGACTAAGAAGAATGTTTCAACTCTATGCAGGTTAATACAATAGTTGTAAAGTCTCTGTCTTTTTATAGCTGAATAGTACTCCAAGGTGTACATATACCACTGTTTGTTAATCCATTCCTGTGTTGATTTACGAATTGAGGTTGTTTCCACATTTCGGCAGTTGTAAATTGAGCTTTGATAAGCACTCTAGTGCAAATGTCCTTATAACAAAATTATTTTTTTTTCTTCTAGGTAAATGCCTGGTAGTGGGATTGCAGGATCAAATGGGAGGTCTAATTTGAGTTATTTGAGGGTTCTCTATACTTCCTTCTGAAAGATTATATTAGTTTGCAGTCCCCCTGAGGCAAGAGAGTAAAGCAGACCTAAATTCTGTCCTAGTAACTCTGTACAGGCCTTAGCCAGGCAGTCTGTGACACGTACAAAAGCCACTAATTGCTCCCCCTACTGCAGCAGATGTCTCTGTCATCTATATGCCCTTCCCAGGGTACGTGTTGGACCTCTGTAGTAACCTTGTAATTTCCCTAACCTGCTGTCACCTTTGAGGACAGGTGTAGGCCAACCTGACCTTCCCCTGAATCACGAGACTTTCCCGTGCGCCCAAGCCCTAAAATAAAGGCCAGAGATCAAGATGAGGGGGCGGGGAGGCTCAAGTTTTAGGACACTAGTCCACCAAGTCTCCGGGCTGGCCAGTGAATAAAGCCTCTTCCTCTTCCAACTGGGGTCTTTTGTCCGCCTCAGCTCTTGCTACACAACCAGCAGTGTGAAAGTGTTCCCTTCTCTCACTTCCACACCAGCATCCACAGCTTTGGGACTTTGTGATGTGGGCTGCTCTCACCAGGGTTAGCTGATATCTCAGTGTGGTTTTGATTAAGTAATTTTTTAAAAAGAAAATATTTAGAAGTCCACAGAAAGATGGTACTTACCATTGTTTTTACTTCTTTTTTTATAAAAGTCATGATATGTGAAGACCAATGGGCCTACATTAACTTGCCAATAATCTATTTTCTTTTGCTTTTATTTGATCAATTTTAAAGATCACCATCCCTGGGACTCTAGAATCAGATTCAATGCTAATTAGCTGGGTGGCTGCAGGCAATTCATTTAACATATTTGGCCTCTGGTTTGTTATCTGAAAAATGGGAGCTTGTGAATGGATGGCTAATGTACAGATCGGCTAGGAAAAAAATGATTCTCAATTTAAATTTCATACTTACAGAAGACAGATATTGACATTTTAGGGTCTATGTATTCTCTTACAGAATCTGACAAGTTTTGAACTACAGCTTTGTTTTTCTTTTATCTTAAATGGTTAAAAGAGAATTCTACAGATAACTCAAAAATAGTGTCAGTTCACCACGCATCAATAACTGACGACAGAAAAAAAGTTTGAGCATCAAGCTGACAATCAGAAGCTGCAGGTCATACTGATGGCTTTTCTTGTCTCTATCCGCCAGCATTATCTAACACCATGCTAGATGCATAAAGAAACCCAAAAGGTTTCTCATGTGCGCTGAATATGTGATTGATGAAGTTTTGTACTAAGACTCAAGAAAAAGGGAGTGGAGGAGATCTTTCATTTATAACTGAATCACAAAGGGTTATGAATATTTGTGAGGTATTTTAGAGGTATTCTAAAATTCTGTTTTGCTCTTAAAATTAATCAAAGTTGTCCACACATAAAACTCTTTGCCCTGGGGCCAGGCGCAGTGGCTGACACCTGTAATCCCAGCACTTGGGAGGCCGAAGCGAGTGGATTGCCTCAGCTCATAGGTTTGAGACCAGCCTGAGCCAGAGAGAGACCTAATCTCTAAAAATAGTCAGGCATTGTGGTGGGTGCCTGTGGTCCCAGCTACTCAGGAGGCTGAGGCAAGAGTATCACTTAAACTCAGGAGTTTGAGGTTGCTGTGAGCTATGACACCAGGGCACTCTACCAAGGGCAACAAAATGAGACTCTGTCTCAAAGAAAAAACAAAAGCAAAAAATCTCTTTACCCTTCCCCTTTATCCATTTACATTTCTTTCTATAATTTCCTATCCTAATTGGCTATAAAAATGCGAGGTATGACTGGAGATAAATCTTTACAAAAAACAGAGGTTATTCCGAGTGTTATGTAGATAGTGAGGGACTTCCAGTTCTCCAGGGAACAAAGGCAGGTGCCCCACCTCGGTGTCAATCAGAGTAATTGTCACACCTGGGAGAAGAATGACCGCCCTCCCAGTGTGCCAGTCAGAACTTAGTGTTCCCACTACAAAGGAATGCAGGGAACACCCCAACATGGGCCAAGCCGGGCAGGCTTAATAGGCAGGCTTAATAGGGTATAAAATGTGAGCTAGAGTAGGCTAAGGGATCATTACCATGTCATTAGCTGAATCTGCATTGTGGTTTGCCCACCCACTGCCTTGGGATTTCAGAGAGGCTCAGCTCACACGACTCCCAGGTGTCCATCAAAGTGGTTCCATGTTGAAGTTTGAACCATGAGTATGGAGGAGGGCCCAGACTGGGCAACATAAAATAGGAACACAAACTATAATCAAGAACTCCTGCTTTTCAACAACTTGTTACCTACAAAGTCACAGCAGTGTACCTGATAAGAAAGATCAACTTTTTTCTTTCTTTTTTTTTTGTTTTGAGATAGAGTCTTCTTCTGTCACCCAGGCTAGAGTGCCTTGGTGTCATCAAACCTCAGTGCAACCTCAAACTACTGGGCTCAAGTGATCCTCCTGCCTCAGCCTCCTGAGTAGCTGGGACTACAAAGTCTCCACTAGTTTTTCTATTTTTAGTAGAGATGGATAGGGATCTCGTGCTTGCTCAGGCTGGTCTCAAACTCCTGAGCTCAAGGGATCCTCCAGCTTTGGCATCCCAGAGTGCAAGGATTACAAGCCTGAGCCACCACACCTGGCCTTGATAACCTGTTTTTGTTAAAAGGGTATCCATCATGACCTCATAAATATCTAGAATTACAGTTCCATTAAAAGTGAACACGGGAACCCTGGTCTATTTGACATGGAGGGACAGTTACCCGCAAAACAGCACCAGAAAAGATGTAATCTCCTTCCCATTTGAGTGCCCTCAGCCAGACCTTTAGTGAAAAGGTGCCTCACCAGATGCCACAATGTTAATTTCAGCATCTACTTAAGCCTCATTTGCCACAAAATCCATTGCAGACCTGTGAGTTCTGGTAGCAGAAAACAGGAGGGGCAGTTGAAATCTGGGAGCAGAGAATGTTTTTCTCTTTCCTTTTCTTTTTCATCTCATGAAACAATAGTAAGCATGCTGGTTGCTTGGGGACAAGTAAGCCTTGGGGTAAAACCGGGAAGATTTCCTGCTAATAAGAAGTAGGAGATGGGAAAGAGAGAATGCTAACTTTGTGTTTTAGGACCCGTCAGTTGATTAGGGTCAACTTTCACACCTGAAATGTTGAAACAGGCCATTTCTCCTGGGAAAACCATATTCCGAAATACTTGGCACATCGCAAATACTCCAAGTTTTTAAAGTAGTAGAAAAGAAAATGTTCTATGAAGTTGGAGGAACTGATTCTGTTCTTACATATGGCAAACACAAACAGTGGATGGCCTGTAAGATTTTATGTTTAATCTATAGCTCTCATTTAAAAAAAAATTAAAAACGAAGTTATGACTGGATAATGAGCCAGATTGGGTTTGTTTTTGTTTTTTGCTTTTTTTTTTTTTTTTTTTAAGACAGCTTCTCACTCACTTTCCCAGGCTAGAATGCAGAATGCCCTGATGTCACATCTCACAGCAACCTCGAACTCCTGGGCTTGAGCAATCCTCTTGCCTCAGCCTCCCGTTTGGCTGGGACTACAGATGCCACAACCATGCCTGGTTAGTTTTTCGATTTTTAGTAAAGTGGATCTCTCTCTTGTTCGGGATGGTCTTGAACTCCTAAGCTCAGGGGATCCTCTCATCTCAGCCTCCAAGAGTGCTGGGATTACAGGTGTGGGGCACTGTGCCTGGCCCAGACTGGGTTTTGTTTTTTACATCTGCTTTGGATCAAGAAGAGTTCAATGTTGTCATTGTCTTTGAAAACTCTGCTAGAAAGCAAGATATTCCCAGCAGTTTTCTTCAGCAAATGGCTTCTGTTTAGCATAATGATTTCTTGAATGCCACTTTTAAATCCTCTGTAAAAGATAGCAAGTCAAGTCATTCAAAAGTTTTTCCAAGCTCTGTTGCTATTGTTTAGGCAAATTCAGAGGCTAGTATAATTAGACTGCTGGGACTATAGGTCACTTCAGCAATGAACATGGCTGGCCAAGTTGACAGGTCAAAAATGCTTTTCTTCTTTTTGTACTTTAAAAAAAGTCAATGCAAAAAAAAAATGTTTTGCTCCCAATTCTCTCCTCTTCATTTAATATAAACATTCCTTTGTTTTAATTCTGAGTCTTTTTCTAAAATTCCAGCAAATTTATTCCATAAATTAATTAAATATGGACTCAAAGCCAACAAAGTATGTTACAGGAACAGTGAGTCAAGCTTTGCAAATGTTACAACAGGGGGTGAAACAGAGATTTAAAAAAATATGATATTTGGAGGGAATGGAATGGGAAAAGAAACATAAACCACTTCTTTGAAGGGTGTTTTTTTTTTCATTATTGAATCTTCTGTGTGCAATTCTTTTTTGATATGAATATTGACGATACCTGTTATCTTTTTATGAAATTAACTCCTCTTTCCAAAAATAAAGAAAAAAATGTGATCTCAAAGTGTGATAGGTCACAAAAGATGTGACAAATGCATTTAGCAAATGACCCACAGTACCAGACTTGAGTTGTAGTTCATGGCACCAAGTTTGGGATTTGGAAGTTATGTTGTAATTGTTTGTAGCTGGTCTCAGGAGTATGTTTCATGTATTTCTTTCCTTTTACCCAGAATGTAATTCTGCTCAGGTGTTGGCCATACGAGAATGACAGCACTGTGGGAAGAGCTCCCGAACAGTTTTCATGGTAATTTGATCAGTGTCTATAAACAGTTTGTCTGAAAGCTATTCAGGTAAAAATAGCTATTCAGGTAAAAAAACTATTCAGGAGCCATATTTTTTCAATGTTCAGAAAATTGAACAATTTACACAGGGGAGAAAATATAGTAAATACAAAAAATATCCATGCACTAATAACAAATTCTCTCCCCTCAAATTGTTGTTTTCTTGGATCCCATGTTGTGTTAAAGCGACAGGAAATACTGACAGTGAACCAATTATCATTAATGATTTAAGGAAAAATTAAAACTTGGGTTCATTATGGGGAAAAACCTGGTAAAAATTAAAGTAGCACTATACCTGGGTTTAAATTGGTAGGATATTCTAGGATGTTGTTATACAAGGTCTGACAATTAAGTTGGTGAACTTGCCACCGTCTGCTTATGTTGACACTGTACAAACCACTCAAGAAGGTTTCATAACCTCGGTGTATCAGTGTATCACAGTTGTGTTTGTGTTGACATATGGCAGTATCTTGTTGAGTGGTGTTCATTACTGTTGCGTGTTTTTGTGTGCCATCACAAGAATGTCCGAACTTTAATTAGATCAAGAAACAAACATCAAATTTCCTGTTAAATGTGGCAAGAGCAGAAGTGAAATCAGGGATATGTTAGTCCAAGTTTATGGGAATAATGCCACAAAGAAAACGGCAGTGTACAAATGGATTAGTTTTCTGAGGGGTCAGAAAGCATCACTGATGAAGAGACGTCAGGGCAGCCAGTACAGAGCAGAACTGATGAAAACATTGCAAAAATTTGTCAAATTGTGCACCAGACTCATCAGCTTCTTGTGAGAATAGAAGACCACGTAAACATCCATAGAGAACAGTTAGGAAACTCTTAACTGAAAATCTTGGCCAACAACTCATGGCTCTTGCTTCACAACAATGCCCCATCTTACATGGCACTGTCTGCAAGGGAGTTTTTAGCCAGTAAAGAGATAACTATATTGGAACACCCTCACTACTCACTTGATCTGGCCCCCAGGGACTTTTTTCTTTACCTGAAGATAAAGGAAATATTGAAAGGAAGACATTTTGATGTCATCGTGGACATCAAGAATAATACAACAACAGCTCTAATGGCCATTCCAGAGAAAGAGTTCCAAAATTGCTTTGAAGAATGGACTAGGTGCTGGGGTCAGTGCACAGTTTCCCAGGGGGAAGACCTCTAAGGTGACTGTAGTAATTAATATTCAGCAGTAAGGTATGTAGCACTTTTTCTAGAATAAGCACATACACTTAATTGTCAGACCTCATAGCAGGTAAACTATCTAGAAGCTTGGCTACTATACTAAAAGAAAAACCATTCAGGACACCGAGTGGGGTTGGCTGACCTTGCCTGATCGGAACCCAGTCATTCTCAAAACCTCTGCACATCTGGATTTCCCAGGCTGTAAAGCAGTGCATTTCTACTTTTGATTAACCTGATTTGAGTTGAATTTTGTCACTTCCAATTTTAATAGTTCTGACCTACATCTGAGTTAAATTGTGTTATTGCCTTCACAGCTAGCTATACAAAAGGGCTTCGATAAGGACCACTTTACTACGTTAGTTCTGGCAATATATTCAGGAGAACTCTGCAATTTTCTCCCTCATAACCTAAACCAAATTATGGCTCCCTTTCAGCATGACCTCACTGGATATCTCTTCAAGCAAAGTATCATTATACCAAACAAAGCCGCCTCTCTACTACCACCCAATCTTTGGCGGCCCATCTGCACAAAAATAAGGATGCAAAGAAAAAGAAATGGAGGGCTGGTATTCTTCCTTCCTTCCCTGGGGATGCCACACGATTCTCTCACTCTTTTTCTCCTCTCCCATCTTCCCTTATTCCCTGCTCTGTGCTGTCTTCTCTCTCTTTCTCATCTCTTCCCCCCACTCTTTTAATTTTCTCTAATATAAAATAAATTTACGCCTTTATATTCTCAAAAAAAAGAAAAAAATGGAGGAGAATTTATCAGGGTATGTGTCTACTTTAGAAGACAATAGTTGATTTGGTCAATTCACAGTCAATATATCTCTATTCATAATTTAAACAAATACACAAAATCTTTTAAAACAACCTCGCTTCGGTAATATGAAATGAGAAATGACTTTTTAAACTCTGAACAGGCAGTTGGCACTTTTTGCTCATGAAGAAGGACATCTTGTAAGGCGAAGTGCAAATAAAACGTGATGAGTTGCTCAACAAATAACTTTGAGACACAAGTAAATCAAATGTCAGATCTTGTCCTTCTAACTTTTCATGTTTTCTTAAAGGAAACATGCACAGAATTATCCACAGCATCCACACACTTCTTGATATTTTCTGACAGATAAATCCTGCGACACAGAGCCACTCGGCAGTGACTTGAATCAGTGGAGCCCCTGTTAACATTTACACTTGCTTGAAGAGACGATGTCAAAATACTCACAAGTACACTTATTAAGTAAAAGAAATGGCGGTGCATTCTGATTGTCTCTAAATGTTGACAAAGGGCACAGAGTAAAGGTGGCAAGCGCTTGCAACATGCTAAGTAAGCTGTACAGGAAAAGAAAGCGAAGTTAGGGTCTAGAGTGTTTCTCTGTACATCTTGATCTACCTTTGTTTATGTATCAGAAATAATTTTTCTTTTCGAGACAGAGTCTCACTTTGCTACCTCTGTAAAGTACTCTCTCATCATAGCTCACAGCAACCTCAAACTCTTGGGCTCAAGTGATCCTTTTGTCTCAGCCTCCTGAGTAGCTGGGACTTCAAGGCACCCACCTCAACGCCTGTCTATTTTTAGTGACAAGTTCTTGCTGTAGCTCAGGCTGGTCTCAAACTCCTGAGCTCAGGCAATCCACCCACTTTGGCCTCCCAGAGTGCTAGGATTATAGGCGTGAGTCACCCTGCCTGTCTAAAAATAACCCTTTTAAAGAAATATTCTCACTCTGTTGCCATGGTTAGAGAGCTGTGGTGTCATCATAGCTCACAGCAACCTCAAACTCCTGGGCTCAAGTGATCCTCCTGCCTCAGCCTGCCAAGTCACTGGGACTACAAGTGCCCACCACCACACCCAACTAGTTTTTCTATTTTCAGTAGAGACTCTCTTGCTGAAGCTGATCTTAAATTCCTGAGCTCAAGCAATCCACCCTCATCTGCCCAGAGTACTGGGATTACAGGCATGAGCCACCACTCCCAGCCCCCAAAATAAATTTTATAACAGGGAAAATACGCTCTCAGAAACCAACTAAGATTAATTTGAATTTAGAGAGTGACAGTATCCACGGATAAGAATATTCCAGGCTTGATTTAGTCTGGTGACTATGGGCATTGAGTCAGTAACTTACATAACATAGTGATCTGCTAATTTCATCATTCACTCAATGGATATGAGAGAATTTCAAAAGAAGGTTTTAAAGGCACTCACATATACTTTCTTAATGTAACAGAAGATTTGTAATAAATATGCATAGAAAACTGTCAAGAATACATTTAAAGTACTAGAAAACTAACTCATTAATAGCATTTTTAAAGTATGTCTAGCAGGGGTGTGTGTGATTTTTTTGAAGCATATATACTGGTGAAAACAATATACTTCATATAATCTAAAGAGTATGTAATAAAGAAGGGATGAATAGGACATATTCAAAATCCATTTCTGGGCCGGGTGTGGTAGCTCATGCCTGTAATCCCAGCATGCAGGGAGGCTGAGGCCGAAGCATCCTTTAAGCTGAAGACTTTGAGACCAGGCTGAGCAAGAGAGAGACTCTGTACTGAAAATAGAAAAATAAATAAATAAATAAAGTGTGCTTCTGTTAGCTGTATCTTCATTTCTTTCACTTCATGCATTTGAGCTCTAGGGAAGGTGGAGGTTAAACAGGAAGACTATAAAGAGATGTGATGACATGGAATTCCCTCTTGGTTCCCTTTAAAGTCCTTTTACTTTGAAATTTGAAAGAAAGGAAGGAAGGGAGGGAAAGTCAATTTACAACCAGTCTTTGAACAGTTATTTTTTCTTTTTCTTTGAGTAAAAGTGTTTGCCTATGATGTAATACCCATATCTGAAGCAAATCTTATTATCTTAAGAACTTTTAAGCCTGAATTTGCAAAATAATGTGTAAAGTGAAAAAATTACCTGTCCTATGACGACTAAGTGAGTTGTTTCAAGTACAGAGCTGATTGGAAGGTACTGTTTATTGGTTGGATTGTTATGTTTCATTAAAACCTATAGCAGGGTGGTGCCTGTGGCTCAAAGGAGTAGGGCATTGGCCCCATATGCTGGAAGTGGCAGGTTCAAACCCAGCCCCAGCCAAAAACTGCAAAAAAATTAAAAATTAAAAATTAAATTAAAAAAAAAAAAAAACATATACTAATGGCCAGAACGGTGCCTCACACCTGTAATCCCAGTGCTCTAGAAGGCCAAGGTGGGAAGATCCCTTGCACTTAGGAGTTCAAGACCAGCCTGAACAAGAGCAAGTCCTGGTCTCTACTAAATACAGAAAAACTAACTGGGTGTAGTGGCCAGCACCTGTAGTCCCAGCTACTCAGGAGACTGAGGAAAAAGGATCACTGGAGCCCAAGAGATTGAGGTTGCTGTGAGCTATGATAAAAACGCAGCACTCTGCCAAGGTGACAGAAAGAGACTCTGTCTACAAATAAATAAATAAAATATATACTAATGCTTAAGCATTATAAAACCTATTTATGTAAAAAAAAATTGTACCTCTTTTTTAAAATACAAAAGTTTAAAAAAACAGCGGGCAATAAGAAAAAAGAAACCGTTCAAGTTACTCTAACACAGAAATCAAAAGAATAAAACAATACTAACACACACACACAACACATACACCATGTTAATAGTAACACAGTATTTTTAAATGCTCTAGAAACAATCCAACTTTATATATTTGTTATAGATAAGATTTCCACACTCAATTTTTATGTCAATATTTCTCTTGGCTTATCTATTACACTTTTCTCAAGTAAAGCTATTGTAACCTGGGATCAATCACATTTATCAGACTTTTCGTATTTAAATCTAGAACAGTTACTATGATATAAATGAATGGTTTCTACCCAACTTAATCACATTCAAACTGCAAATAAATGCATCTTCTAGATCTATGAATTTACACATTCAAAGCAAGGCCCCCCTTTATATTACTATCTGTGTCTTACATTTTGTCTTTTAGATTTATAATACAGATAATAAAGCCAAAACCTCTTTCAATTCAAAAGTAGATAATTGGAACAAGAAGCTAACCACATGTAGTACAATGATATTATTTCCTAACCACTTGATAAATTTGAAATAATAGTAGTAAGGTCAGTAATAAATGTGATTTGAAAGAAAAGAATCTTCTGTTAGTCTGCAATGAAAAAAAAATGTGAAAATGTTAAAGATTAGATTTGCAAATGAAAAATTACAGCAAAGCTACCAAGCTGAAGACACATTGAAAATATCACCAGCTAGTAATCCTAGCACCCTGGGAGGCCAAGGCAGGTGGATTGCTTGAGATCGCAAGTTCAAGACCAGCCTGAGCAACACCGAGAACCCATCTCTAATAGAAATAGAAAAAAACAAAAACTAGCTGGGTGACATGGCAGGCACCTTTAGTCCCAGTTACTCAGGAGGCTGAGGCAAGAAGATCCCTTGAGTTCAGGTGTTCAAGATCAGCCTGAACAAGAGCAAGACTCCATCTCTACTTAAATAAGAAAAACTAGCTGAGCCTGGTGGTAGGCACCTGTAGTCCCAGCTACTTAGGAGGCTGAGGCAGGAGGATCGCTGGAATCCAAGAGTTGGAGGTTGCTGTGAGCTATGACTCCATAGCACTGTAACCAGGGCAACAGCTTAAGACTCTGTCTCAATAAATAAATAAATAAATAAATAAATAAAAGGCTTGGGCAAAGTTTGGTTCCTCGGCAAGGGCAGGGCCAGAGGGTACCTTCTCGAAGTATCTTGGCATGGAGGAGAGAAAGACAGAGCAAGTTGTCTGCTGTTTCTTCTTAGAAGAGCACAAATCTCACCAGGAAGGCCTCACCCTCATGATTGCACCTAAATATAATTACCTCCCAGAGGCCCCACTTAAAACACCACCACAGGGGGTGAGCACTCCAACATGTGAACTGTGGATGGGGAGAGTCAGTCTCTCTCTTTCCTGCCCACTTCTCCCCTTTGTTCTCTCTTTGTCTCTCTAGATGCCTAGATGGAGACAGATAGGCAAATACCCTATTGTTTCCATCACAATAAGAGAACCCTGACTCACACATCCCTTGCACTACACCATCTGTAAAATCCAAACTGCAAAGTGGCACCACGTCACTCACTTTCTTATGGCCATTTCAGCAGTGACATATCCAATCCCTGGGCCACTTTATTTCTTATAAAACCATCCAACTGCCTTCCAGTGTTGGTGGCCATCCTCTGCTGGCCATCCAATGCTGACACTGTCATTTTCTCAGAGGTTATTCCATATATTCATTTCACTCTTCAAATCACTGGAGTCATCAGTGGCTTTCAATTTGCCCAACTAATCAATACCTTTCTATTCTTTCTTCAGATTTGGTGCCTTTTGACTCTACTGATTCCTCTGTGCCCCCACACATTATGTTTGCAAGCAAACCTGTTTCTTGTGTTTTTTTGAGACAGAGTCTTACTCCATGCCCTGGGTAAAGCACTGTGGCATCATCATAGCTAACAGCAACCTCAAACTCCTGGAGTCAAGTGATCCTACTGTCTCAGTCTCCCAAGTAGCTGGGACTACAGGTGTCTGCTGCCATGCCCAGATAGTTTTTCTAGTTTTAGTGCAGATGGGGTCATGATCTTGTTCAGGCTGGTCTCGAACTCCTATGTCGGCCTCCCAAAGTGCTGGTACAGGTGGGAGCCACCACACTGGGTAGCAAATGTGTTTTAAAGAATCCGTAACTGGTTACTTTACTACTGTTCATGGCTGCAAGAATGCCATGAATAATTCATTCTTACTTACTTGGTACTCCTGTCTGTCTCACAGTTTCCAGTTAGTAGCAAATGCTTAATGAAACCTTGTGGCGTGAGTAAGCCCTCTCATGCAAAAAAAATCTGCATAGGCTGACGATGACAGCCAAAGGGCAGAATGGGAGAATGGGGTTATTATCATTACAGTAAAAAGTGGAGGAAACAGAGGCCGAAGGATTTTGTTAGTGATAATTCTTCCTCCTTTTATCTTCAATAAGCGGCTGCTGTAAAGAGTTCATTCAGCCTTTAGGAAGGATGAAGTGGGGATTGCAGACACTCCATTCTATCCAGCAAATTAGGCAAAGGATCCATAAACTTCCCTGTGGAATGAGTCTTGTGGTAAGAATACCCATCTCATATTCATTAAAATCCATTCTCAGCAAACATGACGTCTAGAGAGAAAGCCTTGTTTCATGGAAATCATCCTTGACAGGCAACAGCAGACTTCAGATGTGGTTCTGCTTCTGGCTAATTTGCAGTATTTTCTAAAAGTTACTTAACTT
Source organism: Perodicticus potto (assembly GCA_963574655.1). Lineage (NCBI taxonomy): Eukaryota > Metazoa > Chordata > Mammalia > Primates > Lorisidae > Perodicticus > Perodicticus potto. Next base: position 34,695 of record CAUYRH010033720.1, on the reverse strand, counting down.
CCTTAGAATTTGGTTCCATTACTTGTGAAGGGATTGGATTTGATTATTTCTAAGGTCTCTTTTGAGCTCTAAATTTCTATGGGAGTCTGATGAGATTTAAATTTTTAAAGCCCTTACTTCTTACTCATTCTTTAAAACTGTAAAAATTACCATACAGCACTTTTTCTAGCAAAAAAAAAAAGCTTCTTTGTCAGCATTTCAAGATGCTTAGATATAAACCTTTATACATCATAATGCAAAAAATGCTAATTTTCCATCATTTTAATCTTTTTAGTCTTCATAAAGACTATACCATATTATTTATTCTTTTAGAAGGACTAGTGATGAATAATGTAAACTAAGTCTTTAAAGATTGGATATATTTTATCTGGGATTTTCCTTTTAAATTAGGTATTACAGTACTTTACACCAGATTACTATATCAAACTAAAACAATGCAAATGCAGGTATATGTGTATAACACCTATTAAGCACTTTAACCTTATTTTAAGGATAATGTCCATTCGCCCTACTATTTTCATGTTCACAAATGAGGATTACCATTACTACCAACATTAACATATGGTACACTTCAGGGCTTCCTTTCAGATCTATAAAGTTGCATAATATTGAAAAACATACTTCATACAAAAAAGTTTCTAAATCTTAATCAACAGACAGTTATTACAAGCAATATTTAATGTAATCATATTATACAAGTATGCTGAAATTAAATTTCACAAGTCAGTAAAAGTCAGGATGGAATATGAAATGCCATATAAAACTAATTAAATTTAGTAATCCTGATTCAACTTTCTTAGTCTCATTTTCCACGTGTGTCAAATAAAGAGCTTGGATTCCATGGTTTAAAAGAGACTACCTTGTGACTCCATAAGGAAAGGAACATAATTAAGAGGAAAGAGAATTGAAGCTAGACCCTAAGATGGGCAGGGTTGTCACAGGATAGGAGAGAGGCAGGACTCTCTGTCAGAAAGTACAGCCTACATCTGTCCTGACTCATCTCTTCTCTGCTCTCTCCAAAAAGTGCTTTCCAGACTTCCACAGACACACCTTACTCAGTCCTGCGCTCATATTGTGTGGAGAGTATTGCCTGGAAAAAGAGTCAAAATGTGGGTAAGGGGATTTCCATCAACCCACAGGGATCCACCACGGACAAAGTCAAGGGAATAAACATACCAATTTCGCTTTCCTCCAACCCTCTGTTGCCTTGAGTGAATCTAAAGAGGAAGCAGAGGGCGAAGGAGTTGGCCAGTCAGTAGCTGTAGGGCACAGAACAAGGAAGGGAGAGCAGAGAGGGGCACTAGAGGGGCTGGAGAAGGGAGCCATCACAGAATCTGGGGATAGTTTTAAATTGGGTGCTCAAGTTTAGATGATCAAATGTAATAAATAAGCAAAGGCATTGTTTTAATATTTTATTTCATTTTATCTTATTTTATTTTATTTTTTAGATAGTCTTACTACGTCCCCCTGCGTAGAGTGCCTGGGTGCCATAGTTCACAGCAACCTCAAACTCCTGAGCTCAAGCAGTCCTCCTGCCTCAGCCTCCCAAGTAGCTAGGACTACAGGTGCCTGCCACCACACCTGGCTAGTTTTTCTATTTTTAATAGAGTCGGGGTCTTGTTCTTGCTCAAGCCGGTCACAAACTCCCGAGCTCAAGCAATCTATCTACGTTGGCCTCCCAGGGGACTGGGATTACAGGCATGAGCCACCACACCTGGCCCAAAGGCATTATTTTCAAGGTAAAAGCAATAAATTGTTAATAAAAAAATGGGCAGAACCAAAAAAAGAATAGACAGAAATAAAAAATATAAAGAAATTATTAATCAAACACTGGCATAACTGAAACAAGAACAGGTGAAAGTCTTGCAAATAAAAAACACAATCAATGAAATCTTCAAATTTGTATAGACTAGACAAACTGGCATTAAATTGAAATTTTTATTACGGAGGAATTCATGCAGATTGGAGCAAGAGAGAAAAACAGTTACAAACATGAGAACAGCTGAAAAGCACAAAAGATGGACTATTACAAAATGGCATGTATCAAATTAGATTCTCTGAAGAGGAGATTAGAGAAAATTGTTAAGAACTCATTTTTAAAGAGGTAATAATGGAGGATGTTAAACAATGGAAAGGCAAAATTTGAGTCCTCAGATTAAAAGTACACAATGTAGTAAAGAGTGGAAAAACAACTGTCCAAGTACTCAGTGAAGCCAGTAGATGAACTAATACAGGCCCACACAAGAGAAAAACTCAGTCCAATTCAAACTGAGGGAAGGGGAATGGGTGTGCTCCACCTAATGGGCACAATGCGCGGGTACATGGCATAGCTCCTGGGAGTGAGACACAGCTACAAGAGGGACTTTTACCTAACAAAAGCAAACATTGTAACCTAATCATTTGTACCCTCACATTAACCTGAAAATGTTTCATTGTTTTTAACCTGAAAATTTTTTTAAAGTACACAATGAATAAAGTTAATACAAAATAATCAACTATGTTTCTATAAAACGGGAACAAACAATAGACAATGGAATTTTTAAAAATAACCTGAATAGCATAAAATAAATCAAGTACTTATAAATAAATCTAATGAATACAAGATCTAAATAAAGCCCTTCTGGGTTAGCTTGAGCGAGCTCTCAAGACAAAAGGAAAGATGCAAAAAGGAAAATGGAAACACCTGCAGTCTAACGATTACGCTCGAGAACTCATGCTAGGAAAGGAAATCACCCAGCTCACTGCCGAACATCACTGCAGTCACCTTCAAAGCTCTCCCCTCGGGAAGCTGTGCACGACAGCACTGCCTGGCTCACCCTTCAAAGCAATTTTGGAACTCTTTCTGAAATGGCCAGCAGAAGTATCATTTTATAAGGTCTGATAATTAAGTTTGCAAACTCATCCTAGAGCTTCGTTTGGAAACCTAAATAAAAGCGATAATTTTTCAGAAAATAGATAAATGGCCATTTTCTCAGTATGAAAATGTAAAGATGAATTAATGTACAACAGCCATTAACAGCACTGAAGGTAACCAAAATTTTTCCCTGTTCCCCCCCAAACCACAAATAACTTGCAATCTATACCTTCTATTTTAGAGAATCAAAAAAGAGTTAAAGATCATCCATGGATACTATTAGGCCAATATCAACCTTCACACCAGTAATCCCAGAACTCTGGGAGGCCAAGGCTGGAGGATCTCTTGAGCTCAGGAGTTCAAGACCAACCTGAGCAAGAGTAGGACCCTATCTCTACTAAAAATAGAAAAACTAGCCAGGCATGGTGGCAGGTGACTGTAGTTTCATCTACTAGGGAGGCTGAGGCAGGAGAATTGCTTGAGCCCAAGAGTTTGAGGTTGCTGTTAGCTATGATGACCCTATGGCACTCTATTCAGGGTGACAGAGTGAGACTCTGTCTTCAAAAAAAAAAAAGCATGATAAATAAGAGGCTTTGTCCAATTAAATTTGACAGATTAAAGATCCACATACCTTTCTAATAATAAGCTAATATAAATGTAACTGAAAAAAATAAAATTATATTAACCATAATAGTCAATCCATTAGAGTCCCTAATAGATGTGCACCCTATGCATATTTTGATCAAAGGCCAAGTGCCCCGATGATAAAATCAATGCATTGCCACAGTTAGGACAAAGCCACATAGGACTACCATGGGGAATTTGCAGAACATAATATGAATAAATCTGAAACTTCATAAAAATATAAATTTTATTCTAATATTATTTAGAATGTAAGAAAAAATTATTTATCTCTACTTTCAGCTGCTGGGTTCCTTATACAGCCACTGCCCAGAACATCTGTGCTGTTAACTACTTATTCATTTTCAATTATGGTAGTTTAAGAGGGAAAATTCATGGCATGAAGGGAGTTAAGAATCTAAAAATTAGAGTTCTTATAGATTACTTTGTTTAATTTTTTAGATACTGCATGCTGAACAATTGCACAAGATTAAAATTATCATTCAATCTCCAACATTCTACTTTACATTATTTAAATTCTATGAACATGGGTGTCAGGATGGCCGAATGGTCTAAGGCGCCAGACTCAAATTCTATGAACATTTGTTTGTTCAAAAGTATTATTTCTTACATAGCTAACATGCTGTCCGTTTAGTATTATAATTTCATTTCAAATTCTAACTTAGTCCTCAAATATATTTTCCTACATATTTAGCTATTAAAAAGTTTGTAATAGTTTGTTCATGATACTAATATTTTAGTCATTATTAATTACTATAGCATTTGTACTCTTGCAATAATTTTTTTAAAACCTTTCACTTCAACATAGCACAGGATTTTATCACAAAAAGAACACGGGAATTTTTCTCTTTCTAATATCTAGGGTTTTTTCATGTATTTGAAAAGGAATATTCAGATATTTGCTATCAATCCAAATGCATGTCTTATTTGCTGTAACTAGTTTTACATGAAGAAACCTCTGAGATCCTGTTTATATGTGAAAGAAACCTTTGATATCACGGAATTATTGATCATACTCAAGTTTTGAGATACAAGAAATTATACTGAATTTGGCTATAAGCTGTTTTGTCTTCTAAAAAGCAATGATGAGGCCACAGGATAGCTGGTTTGGCCCAATATCAAAGCCAAAGTCTCCATGCAACTCTTATAACTAGGAATAAAACTAACAGAAATTATCATGACATGTTGAATAGTATATATAAGGACCTAAATAGATAAAAATAAATCATGCTCCTGGAGGAAAAGTTTCAATATTATAAATATATCACCCTTCCAAATTAATTCACAATTTCAATTCAATTCCACATAAGTTTTTAAAAACCTGACAATCTTCTACAACTCACATAGGAGAGCAATGAGACAAAAATAGGTTTAGAGAAAAAGAAGAAAGAACACACACAGTGGGAGCCTATCTGAAGGAAAGGAAATCTCTTTCTACTTCATTTTTTGTTTTTGTTTTTGCTTCTTGAGACAGAGTCTCATTTTGTGGTCCTGGGTAGAGTGTTGTGGCATCATAGTTCACAGCAACCTCAAACTCCTGAGCTCAGGCAATCCGCTTGCCTCAGACTCACCAGTAGCTGAGACTAAAGATGCCTGCCACAGTGCTCTTTCTCTGGGAGGTCCTGAACTCCTGAGCTCAAGCAATCCACCTGCCTCGGCCTCCCAGAGTGCTAGGATTACAGGCATGAGCCACCATATTAATTTGAACAAAGGTCCTACATGAGTTTACTGTGGTTCTATGGGTCTTGTCCTAACAGATCCCAAGCCTTAGTAGACAGATATAAATTACACCAGTGCAATCAAATTGAGAGGAAGACTCAATGCATGACAGAGGGGACATAAAAAATAAGTGAACACTATGTTTTCCAATAAACATTACTATGAGAACTAAATAAAATATGTAATCACAATTTTATATGTAATAAAAATAAAATTAGAAATCTGCCTTATAATCCTTTCTAAGTGAATTAAATATCTAATCTATAAGTCTTTTGAAAGAAAATAAAGTAGAATATTTTTATGACTTAAACATGATTTTAAAAACTTAAGACATAGGCTCAGCACCTGTGGCTCAATGGGCTAAAGCGCCAGCCACATACACCTGAGCTGGCGGGTTCGAAACCAGCCCTGGCCCGCCAAATAACAATGACAGCTGAAAAATGGCTGGGCGTTGTGGTGGGTGCCTGTAGTCCCAACAACTTGGGAGGCAGAGGTAGGAGACTCACTTAAGCCCAGGAATTGGAGGTTGCTGTGAGCTGTGGTGCCATGGCACTCGATCCAGAGTGACAGCTTGAGGCTCTGTCTCAAAAACAAAAAAACTTAAGACATAAAAGAGAAGATAGATGAATTTGAATATACCAAATTTTTAACTCTTCCACTCAAGATCATGCACAACTAAAAAGACCAGCCACCAATTGGGGAAAATACTTATAATTCACGTAACAAGAACAGGAATTAATGGTGAGGTGGCTCACGCCTGCAATCCCAGCACTCTGGGAGGCTGAAGCAGAAGAATTGCTTGAGTTCAGGAGTTCAAGACCAGCCTGAGCAAGAGTGAGACTCCATTTCTACTAAAAATAGAAAAACTAGCTAAGTGTGATGTCAGGCACCTGTAGTCCCAGCTACTCAGGAGGCTGAGGCACGAGGATCGCTTGAACCCAGGAGTTTGAGGCTGCTGTGACCCAGGCTGACCCCAGGGCACTCTATCCTGGGGCAACAGAGGGAGATTCTGTCTCTTCAACAACAAACAACAACAACAATAATTAGAAGAAAAGGAATTAATTCCTTATACTAATTAATAAGAAAATTTGCAAACAATAAAAAAAGCACAGGAATAGGCAATAAAATGATGAAGCCAAATGTCTAATAAGTAAAAAGATAACCTCATTTCTAAATAGAGAAATGAAAAATAAAATAGTGAAATGCCATTTCATATCCATAAGATTAGAAATTAGAAATATTGAATTAGAAATATGCTACAATATGCACCATTGACAAGGTTGTGGCAAAAGAGGGAACTTATATACAATCCTGAAAGCAGAGTTATAAAAACACCCAAGGGGCAACATGGCAACATCCTGGCAAAGCTGTAGATGTATACAGCATTTGAAATTTTAGGTATGTACTTACCTAGCAAAAGTGCATAAGCAGACAGGTGGTGGTATATTAACACAGTGTTTATAATAGCAAAACATTGGACGTGGGCCTAATTGCACATCACAAAAACCAAAAAAGAATGGATTATAAACTGTGGTATACTGTACCAATAGCATAACATGCCACACTTAAACGGGATGATCCAGAGATCATTAGTGAAAACTCAAAACTAGGACAAACAAATGCAAGTTAAACAATGGTATGCATATTCTCATGTAATTTTCATAACCGCCAAAGATATACAAAAACATCACATTGTATTTATGCGTAAATTATACAGTAACAGTATAAATATGTGAGATTGATAAATACTCTAATGAGCAGAGTATGAATTGAGGGAAAGGAGGTCATCAGAAAAGGGGAGTCAGGTGCCATAGTTCTTTATGTAATATTTTATATCATGAAAAAATATGAATACTTCAAATTAACAGTGTGATAAAGATTTGATAAACTTATGTGATATTTTCTTACATAATCATTATGTTGTTTTCGTATTTTTCTGTCTATTTGAAAAATTTGCTGACAAAAAAAAGGATTTTGCCATGTTTATTGAATAAAGAATGATAATGGCACCAAAATTAATGTATTATAACTACTATCAAAACACAGGTTTAGGATAAAACACTTAAATTTTTTAAAAAAGAGTTACAGCTACATAATTTTCCTCCTGCATATCTGTATAATATCACGGTTGATTAATAAGGAAGGATATACACCAGTGCTTTATGAACCGATCAGTGAAAGAGGAGATAAAGAAAAAAGAAAGTCATTTCCATTTTGTTCTACTCACAAAACAAATTTCCCAGCAAAAATAAAAGATCCTTGGTTGGATGTGGTGGCTCACACCTGTAATCCCAGCACTTTGGAAAGCCAAGGTAGGAAGATGGCCAGGAGTTCAAGGCCAGCCTGGGAACACAGCAAGACTCCACCTCTAAAAGCAATTAATTTAATTAGCCAGGTGTGGTAGCACGTTTCTGCAGTCCCAGCTACTCAGAAGGCTGAGACAGGAGTGTCCATTGGGCCATTAAGCCCAGGATTTTGAATCTGCAATGAGCTATGGTACAATTGTGCTATTACACTCTAGCTTGGGGGATTGGCAAGACTCTGTCTCCAAAAAAGAACAAAACAAAACAAATTCTTGTCCAAAGCCATAATAATTTGGACAAAATGTGGCTAATGGCTTAATGAATTCAACAACAAAGATGAAAGGAGATTCCTTTGAAATTTATAAATTCTTGGGCAGCACCCGTAGCTCAGTGGGTAGGGCACTGGCCACATACACCAAGGCTGGTGGGTTTGAATCTGGCCCCGGCCAGATAAAACAATGACAACTACAACAACAACCACAACAAAAAATAGCCGAATGTTGTGGCAGATGCCTGTAGTTCCAGCTACTTGTGAGGCTGAGGCAAGAGAATTGCTTAAGCCCAAGAATTTGAGGTTGCTGTGAGCTATGATGCCATAGCACTCTACCCAGGGTGACAGCTTGAGACTCTGTCTCAAAAAAAAAGATAAAAAAAGAAATTTATAAATTATCAAATTTATAATGCTTTAAATTTATGTTTAGACAAAAACATGTAGACTTTTGAGTAAAAACTAAAGATTAAAATTGGGTTATTCTACAAAGCACATGTTACCTTAAAAAAAAATAATTTGTAGGCTCAGCACTTGTAGACAAGTGGCTAAGGCGCCAATCACATACACCAGACTGGCAAGTTCGAATCCAGGCCAGGCCTGCCTGGCAGTGACAACTACAACCAAAAAATAGCCGGGCGTTGTGGCTGGCTCCTGTAGTCCCAGCTACTTGAGAGGCTGAGGCAAGAGAATGGCTTACGCCCAGGAGTTGGAGATTGCTGTGAGCTGTGATGCCATCGCACTCTACTACTCAGGGGTGACAGCTTGAGTCTTTGTCTCAAAATAAATTAATTAATTAATTAATTAATTAATTAATTAAAATTTATAATCATTTAAATACCTGGACCACAATTATTTTAATTTACCAAAATCACTTATTTTACAGGTAATTATTATTTTCCCTGGACTTCCAATTGCACTTTCTTTTTCTTTTTTTTTTTTTCTTTTTTAAGACAGAATCTCAAGCTGTTTGGCTCAAGAGATCTTCTTGCCTTAGTTGTTCTATTTTTAGTAGAGATAGGGTCTTGCCGTTGCTCAAGCTGAACTCGAACTCCTGAACTCAAACAATCCACCCATGTTGGGCCCCCCAGAGTGCTGGGACTACAGGCAAGAGCCACAGCACCCAGCCCGATTGCACTTTCAGCTACAAGTTTTAATATTAGCTGGTGCCAGCATTTCATATTTATAGAATCTCTTGCACCCTGTTGCCATTTAGCATAGTGAATGCCCATTTGTAAACCAAGTGATGATACATTACGATAGCCAAAGGGCAAAGCTTTACCTGGTCAGAGATTCATCATTTTTTAATGCAGCACAGCTTGATACTTGCAGTATCATCAAGCACTCTGAAAGGTTCTTGCCAGAGATTGATGACCTCAACAATTACTGAACCTTAATAATAGCATCTACAACTGTAGGCTGATCTTGCTCACAACAGAAATATCACTGTCATTCTTATCCATGCTTAGTTTTGGCAAAGGTATATCGGCATTTTGACCAGAGAAAATGTTACAAAAAGACATCATCTTTTATTATGCCATATTAGTAATTATATGAGGCATATGATTTACAATACTAGCAAGTACGATATCAAAATAATTGATTTGCAAGGCAGCTGTAAAATATGCAGCAACACACAGAGAGAGAGAGAGAGACTCACTTTGTCACCCTGGGTACAGTGCCGTAGCTTCACAGCAACCTCAAACTCCTGGACTTGAGCAATCCTGTTGCCTCAGCCTCCCAAGTACCTGGGACTACAGGAGTGCTCCACAACACCCAGCTTGTTCTTCTCTTTGTAGTAGAGACAAGGTTTCGCTTTTTCTCAGACTGGTGTTGAACTACTGAGCTCAAGCAATTCACCCACCTTGGCCTCCAAGAGTGATGGAATGGTCATTTGGTTTAAATGTTCCATATAATATATACATAAAATCCTAAGATATATGTTATTTATGACACCAGTACCATATGCTTCTGAGACAACTGTATCAAACAAAATAATTTTCTAGTTTTTCTCTCTTTTTCTAACCCAGAAAATTCTTTATTTTCAGTTATCAATTTGATAGATGAAAGTCTATTTTGCTGGAAGATGCTTCTAGTTGGACTAAAAAAGATTTTTCTATGTCTATAATTTAGCTGATTTCAATAATTTGACTGATATGTATGAGAAATGATGGTGTGACCCCTGCAAATCAAGCATAAAGGGAAGATATAGCTTCTGTCATATTCTGAAAGAGGCCGAATTGTACACGTAAACGCCATGGCTGAACCATACTTATCTCTAAACTTACTATTTTTATCCTTTCCAAAGCTCTTTGCATGTACATTACATTCAAGAACATGATTGAATAAAATACAAATCACTGGGGGACTCTTTTCATTTAAATTTTGTCGTGAGCGTTATCAACAAAGGCAGGCCATTAAAAGGGTTATTTCTTTTCCTGGTGAATTAATGATAGAAGGACGACCAGTATAAACTACTCTGCAGACAAGCCAATAATGAAAACATAGCTGAAGCAGTAAAGCTTGCCAAGTACTGATGAGACTCCAGAGAAATTCCTTAACAGATGTCTCCCTGAGCAAATATATACTTTACCTACTCTGATTATGACAGCCTTGAGAATTGGCGATTTGATTCAACACTCAGCTACTCTTCAAGCAGCCTCATAAAAATATGAGTTGTACAAAGAATATATTCTGTATTTTCCTTTCCTAAGAACCAATACCTAACATATTTATAGTTCTCAATCCCATATGGCAAAGCAGTGGTCCAACAGCACTGTTTATAACACTTTAATTAAGACTGTGTCAGCATTTTATTATGAAAGAAAAGAGGCGACGCCATCTTGTTTTTGTTTTCCTTTTGCTGTTGTTTGTTCATTTTATAAGCTTCTTGTAGCTGAGTGACCACTGACTGGAGTCATCTGGGCTTCTATTTGCTTCCCACTAGGAATTCCTGGTGTCTTGCTCTTGGCTGAAGGATTTGAGTACAAATAGTTTAAAAGACTTTCTTTTTTTAAACAAGGATATTATTCCTGACCAACAGTTTAACCTTTCAGTTTCATGTCTAATCATCACAATATTCTGAAGACTTCTTTCTGCAAGGAGCATTATCAGGAAAAAGCTGGTGGTTTGTAACAGCGATACAACAGAGCGCAAGGAGAATAGTGAGAGTCTCTATATTCAGGATAATTTGAGGTTAGTCCCTCTTACAATTGTGAGGTGTGCTATACAGCCTAACATTGCCCCCATTAAGTGGGAGCACACCCATCCCCTCCCGCCTCCCCTCTCCTCGACTTGAACTAATTGAGTTTTTCTCTCGTGAGGGCATGTATTAGTTTATCTACTGGCTTCATATTAGTACTGCGTACACTGGACATCTGCTTTTCCATTCTTGTGATACTTTACTAAGAAGAATGGGTTTCAATTCCATCTAGGTTGATACAAAAGATACAAAGTCTCCATCTTTTGTACTGGCTGAATGGTGCTCCGGGGTGTGCATGTACGACTTTATTAATCCTTTCATGTGTTCATGGGCACTTAGGTTGTTTCCACATTTCAGCAATTGTAAACTGAGCTATAATAAACAATCTAGTGCAAATATCCTTATGATAAAATGCTTTTTTTTTCTTCTGAGTAGATGCCTACTAGTGGGATTGCAGGATCAAATGGAAGGTTTAATTTGAGTTCCTTGAGGATTTTCCACACCTCCTTCCAAAGAGGTTGTACTAGTTTGTAGTCCCACCAACAGTGCAAAAGTGTTCCCTTCCCTCCACATCCACACCAGCATCTGCAGCTTTGAGACTTTGTAATGTGAGCTGTTCTCACGGGGGTTAAGTTCTCTCAGGGTAGTTTTGATTTGCATTTCTCTGATGATTAGCGATGAGCATTTTTTCATGTTTGTTAGCAATTTGTCTGTCTTTGTCAGAAAAGGTTCTATTTATGTCTCTTGCCCAGTGATAGATGGAACTGTTTGCTCTCTTTTTGTTGATTAATTTGATTTCTCTGTAGATTTTAGTTATCAATCCTTCGGTAGATTCATAACATGCATATATCTTTTCCCATTCTGCAGGTTGTCTTGAATCACAATTATCGAGTTCTGTTATAATGCCTGTCACCAATATCTCTGTGGCTTTACTACTATCTATTTGTGTGTATTAAAGCCCTGATAGTGTTAATCATTTCTTTCTAAAAATCTCCCACTGTCTAACTATTTACTGAGTGAGAAATCTCAAACATGCACTTACTAGTTGAGGAACTTTGGGCAGTTGGGTTATATGGATCCTTACCTCACATTCCCTAAGTATTAAATGTAGATAATAAGAATATCGACTTCATCTGACTACATGATTGTAGTTACCACCATAGGTCTCCTCATTTTGCAATAGCCTGGCTTACAGTGCTACCTCCTTTTAAACAGATGGCCCAAGTGTCCAGCCTTTTTTTTTTTCTGCTGCACATTGGAAGAATGAGTTGTTTGGGGCCATACAATAAATACACAAACACTAATGAGAGCTGATGAGCAAAAAAGGTCCATGCATACTTTTCACCATATCTGAAGCCACAGATAAGCAAAACAGGCCTCAAATAATCTGCATGCAGCCCATGGGTTGCAGGTTGGACAACCCTGTAATCATTATTTTTTTTTTCTTTTAATACTAGTACAAACTACAAACTAACCAAATACCTGACTGCTATAAGATTATTAAATCCTCTAGGCTCTGTAAATGGGAGCACCCATGTCTGTTTTATTGACACAGTGCCTCATGTCTGGCATAGAGGTGTGTGTTTTATAAAATAATGGACTTTAGAGCTATTATTAAATAGTTACCAGAGGCCAGGCAAGGTGGCTCACACTTGTAAATCCCAGCTCTCTGAAAGGCCAAGGCAGGTGGATCCCTTGAGCTCAGGAGTTCTAGACCAGCCTGAGAATGAGTGAGACCCTGTCTCTACTAAAAATAGAGAAACTAGCCAGGGAGGGTGGAAGGCATCTATAATCCCAGCTACTAGAGAGGCTGAGGTAGGAGGATTGTTTGAGCCCAAGAGTTTAAGGTTACTGTCAGCTACAATGTCATGGTGCTCTACCCAGAGTGACAGAGTGAGACTATGTGGGGAAAAAAAGTTAAGATATTATGCACAGTTATACAACTACTTAAATGAAAAGAATTCATCTTTATCACTATGAATTCCATTTCTGATATGACTTTTAAGTGAAAAAGACAAACTTGTTCTGATACTATTTTAACAGCTTTTACATGAAACATATTAGAACTAATATTAACTCACACTTTGAACAAGAGGCCTTGAGCTAAAACTGGAAGACATGTTCTGTTGCTATCAAGGACTAATACACTAATCAAGTTGCCAGTATGGTGAATATCAGGAAACCAAAACAGAAATCCTGAACCAAGGGAGATTCCAGCACACCTGTCTCCACCTCCTTACCATGATCTGACAATATTGCTACTCAATGACTCTTACTGCTAAACCAAAGTTGTCCCCATGCCCTCCTCACTCCCAATTTTCATCTTCAGAATTTCCAGTACTCCATGGCACCACCTGTCCTACTTCTTTTAAAAAATAATTGTGCGTTTGTAAGGAAAAAGAAGAGGTAAATGGGCGATACTATTTTCCACTTGTACTTTGACTATTAGGCATTTTTAGGTCACTGTAATTTTAATATTTATTTATTTATTTATTTATTTATTTATTTATTTATTTATTTATTGAGACAGTCTGTCACCCTGGGTAGAATGCTGTGGCATCATCATAGCTCACAGCGACGTCGCACTCCTGAGTTCAAGCAATCCTCCTGCCTCAGCCTCCCAAGTAGCTGGAACTACAGGTGCCGCCACCAGGCCCTGCTAGCTTTTCTATTTTTAATAGAGATGGGGGTCTCACTGTTGCTCAGGCTGGTCTTGAGCTTCCAAACTCAAGCAATTCTTCTGCCTCAGCCTCCCAGAGGGTTAGGATTATAGGCGTGAGGCGCCGAGCCCGCCCTTATCCATCAGTTTCTTTTCATTTGTATTCTCAAATATGACAGGCGGCAGATTCAGTAATACCACGTTTAGAAAGGTGTCATCCAGGCATTGTTATCACAGATTCTAAATATTCCAGGGCGTCCTGATCAGTAAGAACATCCCAATTTTTTAAATCAAGGATTTCCCTGTTATCAAGAAAGCATTCCATGTGCCACCACCTTCCCTTACCAGTTGTGGCAGTCTCAGCTGTTGAAAGCCCCAGAATCCTTATTTGACTCTGCGTTGGGCCATTTCTCTTGCTGCCTGACCTGTCACTTCCACGCTTTCTGCAGCAGCAGACCTGGTTTCTTGCCTTCTTCCTGCTATTCCACCAGCGCCCTCCTGGGGGCGCTGCCGGACCGTGAGCCGCGCCGCGCTTGCCGTCTCCAGTCACCCCTAGAAAGAGAAATAACACGTTCTTCGTTGGAGCAACAACGAATCAGCGCTACAGGCCACGGATTTTACTTCTGACTCCGAAAGACAGCTTGCTTGTGTGAGATACAAATATCAAGCACCCTAAAGGTAGCTAATTTTTTTCTAGGTGTTAGTTTTGCAAGGCTCGTGCATTAGCGGTGCAAACCTGTTAACTTGAGCTCTTCATGATACAGGATGATGTATGCCTTCCTTTTACTGAATTTCTCTAAAATGCTGACTTCCCCCCACCTTTTTGCCTTTTAATTCATAATTTTAAAATTCATAATATTTTAAAATGCTGATTAAAATAGTCAATCCGAGTCAGTTTATTCATTCTACTGTAGCATAATGCATTGATAAGTGCGATGCAGGAGTTTGCGTTTTGCTGCATTAGTAGTCCTTACAGCAAATATTGTCTAAATATCTAAATGCATGAATGTTATTTAACATTTACATAGCTACAATGATATTATGTAGTTACTTCTCGTAACTTTTTCTTTTGGTAGTGACAGAGTCTTACTTTGTTGCCCTGGGTAGCCCGAAGCTCTGGCGTCATTGTGACTTTTATCATCAATTCCATAACCCACTTCGCGTGTACCACTCACAATTAGGAGCCTCCGCTTTCGGTTCTCTAAACAATGTAAGGCTGTGCCTGCCCTGCCTTGGCCTTTTTAGTTAGTCAGTTTGTTTGTTTTTAATTTCAGATTAATGTAAGAGGCCATATATCAGGTTACGCTGTTAGTGTTAATTAGGTAAAGTTCAAGTTGTACTTGAGCCCTTCACCCAGAAGGTGTGCCATATAACCCACATTGTGCTGGTTAGGTGAGAGGTCCCCACACACACACTTCCTCTTTTGCCGTCCTCCCCTTTTTGAATTTATTTGTGTTTCTCTCTTATGTGGAAATGTAGTTGTTCATTTTCTGGCTTCATATTAGAATTGAGTACATTGGATACTTGCTGTTCCATTCTTGTGATTACTTTACTTAGGAGAATGTTCTCCAAATCTATCCAGATAAATACGAAAGAGGTACAGTGGAACCAGACAAGCATGTCCACTATTGCCACTACTATTCTACACAGTTCTGGAAGACCAAGCCAATGCAATCAGGAAAGAGAGGAGATGGAGGGTATCTAAATGGGGACAGAGGGTCAAACTCTTGTTCTTTACTGATGATACGATCTTATACTTAGGAAACCCCAGGAACTCAACCAGGAGACTACTAGAAGTGATCATGAAATACAGTAATGTCTCAGGATATAAAATCAATGTCCACAAATCAATAGCCTTCAGATACACCAACACAGTCATGCTAAGAATCAAATCAAAGACACAATTCCCTCCCTTGATCTTGACCTAAAATATCTTCACTGCTTCTTCTGTCACGTTTCAGCTCACATGCCATTTTCTCAGAGTGCTGCCCTGATACTGGCCATTACACTCTCTCACAACGCCCTCCGCTGTTCTTCCAGAGTGTTTATCAGATTTGTGATTTGAAATCAGCATCTATGTGACTAGGGGTCTTTCATTTCCATTAAAGTTGGAGTAGGGATCATAGTTTACCTGTTAAACTTGACTTTAAAAAATAGCTAATTAGGCTCATAATCCCAGCCCATTCACCTGCTGCTTTTGTGTTCTTAGTTCCCTCACACCTTCAGTGAAGTTTCAATGGTATTTATGTATAGCATATAAATAATGCATATACAGGGTGGCCATAAATTTCATATGCAATTTAAAATAGACAACTTTTTTAAGTTTAAATATAGACAACTTAAATTAGATTTAAATTTAAATATAGATAACTTAAATATAGACAACTTAAATTTAAAAATAGACAACTAGTGGGTGGTGCCTGTGGCTCAAAGGAGTAGGGCGCTAGCCCCATATGCCAGAGGTGGTGGGTTCAAACCCAGCCCCAGCCAAAAACTGCAAAAAAAAAAAAAAAGACAACTAGTTTCAAATTGCACATGAAATTTATGGCCACCATATATACACCAAAAATGTATAAACCAAAAAATGTATACACATTTTAAGAAAGGAAGAAAAATCAGATGCTAGTCTCTCTCCATCTTGGACTTCCCAGCCTCTAGAACCATGAGCCAAGATCTATATCTATATCTATATCTATATTGCTATATATCTATGTCTATATCTATAGGTATAGATATAGATATAGTTGTTTTTAGAGACAGAGTCTTACTTTATTGTCCTCAGTAGAGTGCTGTGGCATCATAGCTCACAGCAACCTCAAACTCTTGAGCTCGAGGGATTCCCTTGCTTCAGCTTCCTGTGTAGCCAGAACTACAGGCACCTGCCACAACGCCTGGCTATTTTTAGAGACAAGGTCTCACTCTTGCTCAGGCTGGTCTCAAACCCGTGAGCTCAGGCAATTTACCTGCCTTGGCCTCCCTGACTGCTAAGATTACAGGCATGAGTCACTACACCTGGCAAAGCCGATATAGTTTTGATCGTTATGAATTAGTCAATTTCAGGTATTTTGTGATAGCAACACAAACAGACTAAGGCACGGACAGAAAGGTATAGATAAAAGTTTTATGATTTTTGTCTTATTTTCTCTACCAAATCATTATATTTGGGCCAACAGCCAGTGTCGGTGGGAAAAAATGAGTCCAGGGTGTATGTGAGTTTGAAGATAGAAGTCAGATGGGGAATCAGGAACCCAGAAACACAAATATATTGGGAATGAAGATAAGAGAAGAAAAGAATTCCAAAATGCTAGAAGTAGGGAGTGGGTTATACGTTTGTCTAGGATTTATAAAGAGGCATAGCTTGATAGTTTGTACCTGGTTTAACCTGTCATACAGCCTGACTTTGGGGTTATATAAATCCCCTGGCAAACTTGTGCTTGGCCTCCCCTGACACCAAGATATACATCACACATATCTTCATAATTCATGTACAAAGATAAAAAACATCCTGCCTGACTAAAGAAGGACATTAGAGGACTGTGCCTGAAAGCATTCGGGCCTCTTCATGATAAATTAGTGCTTGTGATTTCCTTCTCCTGCTCTACCACACCCTTTACACTGAAGAGCCTGACATTAGGATATCCTTTGATACCTGTAAGCCTTTTCAAACATGCAACCTCGTGTAATCATCACACTAAGTTTGCTGAAACATTTATTTTCGTTGTCATTTCGTTGTCATTTCGTTGTCATAAAATTTAACTCTACCGGTCCTTGAGCTTTTTCATACTAGTTATTTGCTTCTTAGTTTTAAATTCTACCACAACAGGCCAGATGCAGTGACTCACCCCTGTAATCCCATCAGTCTGGGAGGCTGAGGTAAGAGGACTCCTTGAGCTCAGGAGTTCAAGACCAGTCTGAGCAAGAGCAAGAGCCATCTTTACTAAAAAATAGAAAAGACTGGCCAGGCATGATGGCAGGTGCCAATAGTTCTAGCTACTCAGGAGGCCGAGGCAGGAGGATCACTTGAGCCCAGGAGTTTGAAGTTGCTGTGAGCTGTGATGACACAGCACTCTACCCAGGGCAACAGAGTGAGACTCTGTCTCAAAAAAAATTCTACTGCATCAAAAATCAGATATCTTTTGTGTTTTAATACAATGATATTTTATATGTGTCTTACTCTGTACTGGAATTGAGGTCATATAGTTGTAGTTTTGTGATATCATTAAAATTTTCAGTGAATTAGAAAATACCAAAGTGCTTAAAACTTTGTAACATATTTCTAAGAAGGTTACGTCTTCTGAAGATTAATCCATATTGTTCAGAGATATTTGAGGAATGGAATGAATCTTCAGAAGGGAAGATGTATTCCCCCTGTTGAGCCTCTGGCATGTGTGACTCCAACCTGGGCTTAGAAAAGCAGTCAGAGGGATTTGCCTTGAAAAGATGTTCTTAAGTGTCAACTGTTCCTACCCCAAAGTCCAGAAAAGAGTAGAAAACTTGATGCTAATATGTAACCACCTATTTTCTTTACTACCCAGATGGAGGAGATTCTTCTCTTATCAGTGCTTAAGAAATAAATATTCTTAGGCAAGAACTAAAGAAGTTAACAGGCTGGGCACAGTGGCTCATGAGTTTGAGGTTGCTGTGAGCTAGGATGATAACATATTAAATAATAAAAGTTTGCAAGCATGAGTTAAAATGTAAAATTCAACACATTGATTTACCATGCAATGAAAACCTTAGGTAAGATATCACAAAGACACTTTTTAAAAATAGTTTCTTCCCTTATCTTAGCCTTTTCTCCCTTTCATTGAATTCTTTTTCGAATAATGAGTTAAGTCTTTGCTTGGAAGAGATAAACGAGTATAAATAAAACAAACACAACGAAACTTCATTTATGTATCCACACCTCAGAATCAGATAGCATTTCAGGCCAATTGAACTTTCTCCTGTGGTTTCTGTGGGGTCGATATTATTCATGCTGCAAATGTGTATTTATCTTTTAGTTGAATCTTTCATAACAAAATGAATCCCCCAAAGCATCAAAGCCAATTAGTTTGCAGTTATATTTCTCTTTTTTTCTTATAAGTTTCTACTTCAGTTGAAAATATAGTTTACTGATAAAAACAAAAAGAAGAAAAAAAGAATACAGTCAGAACCTGTATTAACAAATGTACCAAACTGGCCATCCTGCCATTAGCAGTCACAAGTTAGTCATGAGGCCAGCATACTCATTGTCTGAAAGTTGAAGACTAATGTAATTGACTGTTTCATGACCTGCTTGGCCACTTGACCCTTAAAAGGTAAGTCACTGAGTGGATAAATTGTCAAAGACATGACACATTAGCCATTTGAATGGTTCACTGACTTAAAAAAAACAAGACACAGAAGTGATATTAAAGAAGCACATAAGAACTATTTACCTATGGAAGCCTTCAAATCCTATTTCTTTTCAGGCCAGGGAATACATGAGGAGCTCTGAATCATGTCAAAGATATAAAGGGATTACTGATAATGCATAATTTTTTTTCAACTCAACAGCAGTGCAGAAAAATTTTCATAATAATGATTGCATTTAATTACATAAAAAGTGGTAAAGTCTCTTTCATTTTATCTCAATAATGAAGGCTTGATTCTGAAGATAATCCTGGGCCTTTCTCTGTCAAGGCCAGCATATGGGTAAGAGTGAATTCAACTCCCAGTCTTAACTATCCTTAGAGGGTATAACAAGAATAATTTTTCACATACATTATGAAGATGAAAAATATTACCTTAGGGCATATTTTCTTTAATTTATCCTAAAGATATACAGAGATAGATAGATAGAGGTACAAAAAGAAAAATATTAACCCCTGGGTCACTTCTAGAGTTAACTGTAACACCATTCAAAAACAATTAAAGAATATAAGAGTTCTTTAAAAAAAATAGCTCATTACATTTTCTAGTACCCAGTGTACTTGTGTGAGATTTAGCCACAACCTCCAATGGCTTACAAGATCACCAGTTTCTGAAAATAATTAGGGAGCCCAACTCTGCCTCATAAAGTTGAGTCTTGAGGTTAATTAAAATGGAATTATAAAAATAAATAAGTAAACAAATTGGAATGAAAGTTGCGTATTTCTGGACCATCAATAAAGCAGTACAGTTCCGGTACAGTACTCTGTCATCTGCTGAGGATATAGGCAAAGAGAAATAGTGTGGTAAATTAACCCAGGAACTTCATGTGGGAAATATACCTTTCCCAAAAGAAAAAGAGCATCTTGATCAATGAGATCACTGTAACTATGTATTAAGCCTTGTATAGAGAGATGCTGAAATTCTGTTAGGCTTCCCTAAACCTTGCCTATATTAATGGTCTGAAATTTCTACACTTTGGTCCTTTGGAATCTGTGCTTCCAAGGCAGCTGTCCTCAAGCCCTGTGCTTGAATCAAACTCTGTATTTAATCATATATTCTAAATCTTGTTACTTAAGGTTGACAATACAGACCATACACACAAACACATAAAAACATCCACATACATTTAGTTTTAATCAGATGGAAAAATTAAATTTGGCCAGGCATGGTGACTTGCACTTGTAAGCTCAGCACTCTGGGAGGCCAAGGCAGGTGGATTTCTGGAGCTCAGGGGTTCAAGACCAGCCTGAGCAAGAGTATGACCACGTCTCTACTAAAAATAGGAAAACTAGCCAGGCTTTGTTGCAGGTGCCTGTAGTCCTCAGCCACTTGGGAGCCTGAGGGAGGCAAGAGGATTGTTGAAGCTCAAGAATTTAAGGTTGATATCAGCTATAATGCCAAGGCACTCTACCAAGGGTGACAGAGTGAGACTCTGTCTCAAAAAATAAGAAATTAAATTGATTTTTATGATTCAGTCTGCTTTCCAAGTGGTTACCCTTCTCATACCAATTTAAACCCATATGTCTATTTCCAAGATTATGTAATAGCAGTACCTGGTTATATTAATCCCTACCTAGGTAATACTACAGCTTCAATCATAGCTCCCATCATTTGAGACAGCTCCTCATTTCAAACAAAATTTCAATAATTTGAGCTCATTATTACACTAGATCTGAAACCAGGATGAATCGGTTAGGATATTTTAGCAGCAAGCATTAGAACACAGAATTAACTATGGCCTGAACCACAAAGACCTAGTGTTTTATTATCATATTACAAGAAGGTTGGAGGTAAGGGTCAGTCTGACAGCACAATAGTGATAAAAAGTCAGGTCAGCGTCACTGGGAATCTTTTTGGCTCCCTCATGATCAAAAGATGACTTCCAAAGATGCAAAACACATCTTCACATAAGCAGGTCCGAAGCAAGAAAGAAGGAGTGGGAGCGGCGTGAGGAATAGCCCTTCCTGTACGTCTGCCTCTAAAGAGGAGTCAACCCCCCACGCTCCTCGCCCTCACTCCCTGCTCCCGTCTCTCTCTGTCTGTTCCTCAACTCTTTCCCCCACTCTCTTCCCTCTTTCCAATGTAAAATAAACTTGTACCTTTATATTCTAAATAAAATAAAATAATAAAAGAGGAGTAAAATCCTCCTCAGAAATCTCCCTGGCCATCTCCCTTTAAGTTTCACCTTCCAGGACTGAGTTATGCACCTGCTCCAGACAACTAGTGAAGACCAATGGAATTGCCCAAGCTGGCTTTGACCTCCCACCTTTCACCCTTAGAAGCAGTTATACTATAAACTAAGCACAATGGGGATTCCATCAAGGAGAGAGAAAGAGAATGATTTTTGAATAGGCAATTAACAGGCTTTATGTCCCCTATGGCCTGATCCCTCAAATAGTTATAAAGTATGTAAAAACTAGAGTTTATTTAATAATAAAGATGCGTCTGCAACATTTTTCTGTAAAGGGCCAGATATTATGCTTTGCAGGCCATATAGTCTCTGTCACGCATTTTTCGTTGTTGTTTTTACAATCCTCTAAAAAATGCACAAAACATTCTTAGCTGGCAGGGAAACGAAATCAGGCCATGAGCCAGATTTACCCCTAGTGTGCTGGTACCAAGGCAGACATGTGATATGATGTAATTGTATTTTGCTCAGTTAACAAAAATTCATGGAGTGGGTAATATGACTAAATTAGCCAGTCATCAGACTAAATATTAGGGATACGGACATGAATGACATTGAGTCTATTCCCTGGAAAAGCTCACAATCTAGTGGGATGCCCCTTCTGAAAAATGAGCCCAAATTTAAGCCTGACCTTCATTCTCACACAGTAAATATCCTAAACAGTTGCTTTGCAAGCTTAGTATATAATTTAATAGATACAGACAAAACAGCACAAAGTTACTTGCCAGTGTATTAAGGTAGGGAAATCAGACCATCTCTAAGAAATTACACATATATGAAGCATTTATGTCCCACCTACAAGGAATATATGAAAGACACAAGTAGACAAAGCACAACTAATGTAGTGATTTAATTTCTGACCTTGGTATTACTGGACAAAGAGGGTCTGGTCGCCTGTCACTCTCCAACCAATATTTGGAGACGGGGTGTAAGTCCAAACAAGCTTTATTATCAGAAGGCCAGTGATCCAGGAGAACAGTGACAGTAGCCTCTCAATTTTGTTCTGCCTCTGTTATAATTCTAATAACTTTTATAATGAAGTACAAGGAAACCAACTTAGAAAATTTTGACTTTATCTGACAGGGAGTGATTTCAAAGTACTCTCCATTCTAACTACACAAAATGTTTATTTTCTTTTATTGTTTGGAGACAGAGTCTCACTATGTTGACCTTGATTAGAGTGCCTTGGCATCAAACTCAAACTCTTGGGCTTAAGTGATTCTCTTGCCTCAGCCTCCCAAACAACTGGGACTACAGGCGCCCGCCACAATGCCTGATTATTTTTTGTTGCAGTTGTCATTGTTGTTTAGCAGGCCCAGGCCAAGTTCAGAACCCACCAGCTGGGGTGTATGTGGCTGGCACCCTAGCCACTGAGCTACAGGCACCGAGCCAGTGCAAAATGTTTATACAGAAAGGTGATTTTCATTTTAACAAAATATCTAAGAGAATCATGACAGAAAACATCATATACTCAAAGTAGCCTTTACTCTACCAATATCACAACACCTATCATCTATGTGTGACTACTTACCTCCTTGGAGGCTCCTGGAGATAAACATCCTCACGTTTGTGGTGAAACCTTAACTAGACAATCACAGAGCAGAACGTGTGTGGAGAGGAATGTGAGCTGAGCGAACTAGGTCAGCTTAGCTTCTCAGACTCCATCTCGTAGGCTGCTTTTCTTGCTTCACTGGTGCTAAATTTTTTTTTGTAGACATGTAGATATAGGTACAGATACAAATACAGACATAGATATAGATAATACATAGATATCTCCTGAATCCTAAGAGACAAGTTTAGAAAATATAATAGAGTTAGTAATTTTAAAAAGTTACTTGTCAAAAGAAATGTACACATAAAAACATAATAGAACCTAGAACTGTCTGCTTTACGTAAATTTAATCCAAATCTTAATGTAAGAGATTAACATTTTATTACTGGGATTTCAGAACTTTTAAGGGGATTTCTTAAAATCAGTATAGAAAACAGATATTCTTTAAGGGAAAAAAAGAACGTCTAATCTGAATCAAGCTGAGTGAGTCGGTGTTTGAGGAGTATTTGAGCCTGATTTTAAAAGTCAAGTCGTCACCAGAATTACCTAGAGTTCCTCCTTGTACTTGACAGTGAGCCTGGATCCACTGCCTTGAGGCCATCAGAGGATCATCCCTTGCTTGTTCTTTTCTTTTTCATGTTGACTAAAGAGGCACAGTGAGCAGACCTTCTGAGCTAAACAAAATAAGAACAACAAAAAATAATCACCAAGGCATTTCTGTAAAAGAATAAAACTGTCCTTCAGAAAACTGAAATTGCATTTGGGAACTGCCTGTTTCTGTCTTTGAATGTAGCCAACAAAATTGTTGCTCTCTTAGAAATGGCTTATTTGTGATAAGTGAACTTTCCTTCTATAGAGGAGGTCCCTGGAGGAAGCTTCCGTCAGCCACATTTTCTTTCCTTTGGACTTGAGAAATCAGAGCCTGCAGATCACTGTACTTGCCTAAGTGGCACAAAAATGTTCGTAAACTTCGTGGAACTTCTGGGCAGCCTTGGGAAATAGTATTCCACAAAACTCTCCAGGGAGTGCCCTAGAATGTTTATGGAAACCCTAATCCTCTACAGATGCAAATTAAAATTGGTGGCAGGCTTCTCAATCAGCCTTTCTGGTGCTTTTGTGCTGAGGATGGATATTTAAGGCTGTTTTGTGCTTCTAAATACCGTAAGAGTGCCAAAGTATGAAGTATTCATAACAAAATTTGATAAAAATGAGACTTGGTAGGTCAGTTCAAAAACAGTGTACAGCTTTATAGAAGAAGCAGCGTTAGGTCGGGCAGTTAGTCAGACATGAGTAGGGAGGACGGCTGATGCGGTTAGGCTGCGTTAGAAAGGCTTCCGCCAGGCCAGCCGGGCTATTGTGGGGATGGGTCGAATTGCTAATCAAGGCACTGATGTGGAGAGAAGAGAATATTTTAGCACTGCTGCTGGGACTACAAACCAATACACCCTCTATGGAAAGAAGTATGGAAAACTCTCAAAGAACCAAAAGTTGACCTTCCATTTGATCCTGCAATCTTATTACCAGGCATCTACCCAACATTCTTCTTAGCAAAGTATCTCAAGAATGGGGGGAAAAAATCCAATATACTCAATACTAATATGAAACCAACATATAAACAACTACATGCCCACATGAAAGAAAAACACAAGTATAGTCTAGTGAGGGAGAAGGGAGAGACTATAAGGCCCTATAGTCTGGGGAGAACAGAGGGGGGAAGGTGAGTGGCGGGATCTCACCTGATGTGCACAGTGTGAGGGTGTGCAGCACGCCCCCTGGTGGCGGGATCTCACCTGATGTGCACAGGGTGAGGGTGCTCAGCACGCCCCCTGGTGGGCGGGATCTCACCTGATGTGCACAGTGTGAAGGTGTGCAGCACGCTCCCTGGGTGAGGGCTCAACTATGACTTGAACTTTACCTTAGCATTGAAAACAATGTAACCTAATCATTTGTACCCTCATATTAATCTGAAATTAAAAAATAAAAATCAAGATTTTGCAGGTAGGTTGTTTTGGGAGGACTGAGTAATGTTCTGGGACTTTCTGATGTGGAGAGACAGATATGAATCATTATAGAAACAGACTTGATCAAAACCCTGGAAAAAAGACCAAGACTGTTCAAGACCATTCAAAAAGCAGCTGATACCCCTCAAAAGTTATGTATAAAATCTAGACCCTATGCTTTCTTCAGGGCCTGCAGCCACTAGGATGGGGCCTGGTTTGCTGTCCCAACTGTTAGAATAAATTTTTCCTTTCTTGATAAAACTTGACTTACTCTTGTTTTCTTCAATTATTTTGGCGACTACCTGGAACTGGCACCATCCCACCTATCAGCAGCTTGGAGTAATTGAAAAGATTATGGCTCTCAAGCCAGAAGGTCTGATTTAAATCTTAGTACAACTGCTTATCATCTCTGTGACCTTGTAAAAGATCTCTTAATTGTTCTGCTTGATTCTGTCTGTCCTCATCTGTGTCATGGGAACGACGTCATGAGCATGCGGTATGATAACGCTTTCATTCATTTTCTGATTCCATGAATATTTGTTGAGTCAGGCTCTAAACAAGATGCTGGGGGCAGGACAGGAAGAAGAAAGACATGTCCTGCCATGTCTGAGAAACCGTAGAGCAATCTCTACTTGCTGGTCACTATGATAAGAGGAAGAGGTGTACAGCAATAATCAATCCATTTCTGATCATCAATAACACATAAAAATCATTATTTGACACTGAACTGGTTAAAAGGAAAATGCATATACACGCCAATTAGAGTTTGACATATGAGGTCCCTTGCATAAAGCAAAATCGAGGAGATGATACAGAAATTGCTTTGGTTCTGTAAGGTAGCAGTAACTTAACCAAGTCACAGAGCCAGATATAGAGCAATAGCTAAAGTTTATCTGGTGCTTCGGGGAAGGTGGGCTAAGACTCAATAGGCACCAGCCCCCAAGAGCAAGAGCGCTTATCTTTTTTTTTTTTTTTTGAGATAGAGCCTCAAGCTGTCCCCCTGGATAGAGTGCTTTGGCATCACAGTTCACAGCAACCTCCAATTCCTGGGCTCAAGCGAGTCTCTTGCCTCCACCTCCCAAGTAGCTGGGACTACAGGTGCCCGCCACAATGCCCGGCCATTTTTTGGTTGCAGCCATCATTGTTGTTTGGCAGCCCGGGCTGGACTTGAACCCGCCAGCTCAGGTGTATGTGGCTGGCACCTTACCTGTTGAGCCAAAGGCACTGGTTTTAGGTAGGGTAAGAGGGGTGGAGTGTTACTTTGGTGTGCTAGTGACTATTGCCAGGTACAGTTCCAACTGAGACTGTTCTGTTCGTTTATGGTTTAGCTTCCCTGGAGCCATTGTGTTTGCAAGTTCCTCATGTCTTCTGGCTGGGTCCCAGAAGAGAGTGGTTTAAGCAGAGACCACTGAACAGCCAAGATGGAGTGCCTTATGCTAAAAATGTGCTTGCCCTGTTTTTGGAGTTTCTCTGACCAATCTATCAGGTTCTCCCTGCCAGAATCTAGTAAGTTACTACAGCATCTACTAAGTTACTACATCACTGCAAATATTAATAAAATTAACATCACTGAGAAATTAATAAAACACTTAGAGAAGTTTTAATACACTAAAATCTCTCAATAAAAAATTCAGATAGAAGGCCATTGGTAGTAGACACATGCCCTCCACAGCAAGCTTACCCAAACTTAACTGTTTAGCTTTACTCTAAGAACAACAACCCCACCACCACCACCAAATTTTGCATGGTTAAATACTTTGGTCCATTTATAATAGTATGGTAGAATTTTAGTAGACTGTTTGCTTACTATTTATATTTTTCCATGCACTCTCCTCATTTCATCCTTACAATTCCATAAGGAGAAAACTCCAGTGCTTTCTGAGAGGATTTAGGGAGGTCAAGTAATCTGCCCTATATTACAATGTTCAAAAAACGGGTGTGGCCAGAATTCATACTAAAGAGTCTGACTCAGTCTAACTCAGAGGTTAGCAAACCAAGGCTCATAGGCCAAATCATGTCCACTTTCTGTTTCTGTACAGCCCCACAACCTGAAATTTTTTTTTTTAACAAAGATATTTTATTTTAGTAAATAAAATACTAGTTCTTTTAAAATCAGACAAAAATCTGAAAATTTTTTTTTTAAGTTTTAAGTGGTTGGAAGAACTTCCCTTAACCCTATTGCTAAACATGGTTGGAAATTAGCCTTTTGTTTTTTGTTTTTGCCAGGCAAAAGAATGTTTACAAATGTGTATAAAATTTATACTATGATAGAGTCATTCCTCTGACAAAAAAACTTTTTGAAACCTAGTAAGGTGTTGTAGTGGGTGTCTACAGTCCCTGCTATTCAGTAGGCTGAGGCAGGAGGATCACTTGAGTCCAGGAATTTGAAGTTGCTGTGAGTCAGGCTGAGACCACAGCACGCTAGCCTGGAAATGAAGACTCTATCGTAAAAAAAGAAACAACAACAACAACAACAAAAAAAAAACAAAGAACCTGATGTTTACTTTCCACGTATTTTATAGCTGCTACTATTTCTTTACATTGAGTTCTGCTTTCTTTGTTCAAAGCACACCTGTTTTCTTTCACTTGATCTACTTATTTCTAAAGTACTTTAATATAGATCTTTTTTCTATTTTATTTCAGTCTCCATCAGATTATATTACATAGTTGATACTTTTTTTCCTACTAGCCCAGCGGTTCTCAACTTATGGGTCATGACCCCTTTCGGGGTCGAACAACTCTTTCATGGGGGTCACCTAAATACATCCTGCATATCAGATATTTCCATTATGATTCATAGTAGTAGCAAAATTACAGTTAAGAAGTAGCAATGAAAATAATTTTATGGTTGGGGGTCACAACATGAGGAACTGTATTAAAGGGTTGCTGCATCAGGAAGGTTGAGAACCACTGTACTAGCCATATAATCATACCTAGGGAAGTACATGTGCCAAAATATTGCATTGTTGAATATTTGTTCTTGCCAAAGTCAATGCCGAACTGTCAAAATGGTATGAAGCTAATTACCAAAAAAGCTTTGAAAAGCTGCAAATGGGAGGTGTATTTCATCTCACCAGGTGGGAACTATGAGTTAAAGGTGGGAGAAGCAGGACAGATTAATGCAACATAAACACTTTCCATTACTAAGAACAGTTAAAAGAAAGAACAACTCCTTTACACTAAATTCTGGAAAGAAAAGGAAGATACTCAAAGGATATTCTAAATTTCTTCTTAAACTAATAATAAAATTGAAAGTCATTATAGATGAAATTACATGAAATAAGGAAAATCATGGCACCTATGAAATACAAGGCTCAAGGAATTATATTGGATAACAATCACAATGTGCAAATGTTCAGGCTCTTAATGAATCATTATTTATGAAAGCAGGAACACGAAGCTTGAACAAATACAGACTCAGAGGAAATAAGCATGCTATTAAAAAAGCCATCTGCAATTGTAAAATCCAGAGGGGAGACAGAGGATCCTAAAATATACTCAGGAAACAAATGTGCAGTTTGCAGTGCTCGGTAAGCAGAGAATGAGGCTGATGTGAATGAGTATGAAAATTATGAAAGCAATTGAACAAAAGTAAGAAAGCATGTGTCAAATACAGCATCACACTAGAAATTGCTACTAAAACAAAGAAGAGGTAAGAGTAAGAATAAACTATTAGAAAAAAACTATCATTATGATGGAAGACTCACTTATGAAGTAAGTAAACAGAACAACATTGTAAATATGTTCAGGGGAAAGAAGCCTTATTGAACAAGAATATAGTGGGATTTTAGTTACACTATATTAAAAGAACATAGTACATTATATACTTGCAAGAAAATAAAATAACTGATTGTTGAATTTTGTTAGACTTTTAAAGTACCTTCATTTACCTCATGAAAGCATCTATTCTTTCTAATACATAGTAACTGAGAGGAATGAAAGGTGTGAGTTCACCAGTGAGAGTTAGGTTTTCTGACCTCTTGGTGAACTATTAGAACACTTATTAGAGGACAGTATATTGTAGGGCAATGATTTTCAGCCTTTTTATCTCACAGCACCCTGGCACCTACAGTTAAACGTCCAAGGCACACTTAAATTATGTTGATCAAAAAAAGAAAAAAGAGTAAAAAAAAAAAAGAATATACTTACTGTGCTTTGAATTTCTCTTCAAAATAATTTAATTAATGATCTTTAAAAATTGCCTCAGCACACCTAAGATCCTCTCACCACACCCTAGTGGCATTGGTTGAGAATCACTGCTGCAGTGAAAATGTAATTAAACCAGGACCCAGGTTCAAGTTCAGTTTTGATCTTTTACCAGTTGTGTAACTTTGGACAACATTTCTAATTTCTTTTAGCATCGGAGATAGCTTTACACTTAAACAGAAAGCATTGAGAACTCTTGTCAGGACTGATAAATATCAGCTCTCTTTTTCCTCCAGATCTTGAAGGTTCTGGCAAAGCTTGATCCCAGCAATATCTCTGCTGGGCTGCGTGATGAAGAAAATAGTACCTACTAATAAGTGTGTTGAGCAAATCCATTAATAATAACACAAATTAGCTAAAAAGTGGTAGAATCACTTTTTCATTTAAATTCCTTTAGGGAATGTCCATTGTATGAAAAAAGTTTTAACTTTAGGTATCTGACAGCAGCTACCAGTGTCGCTTGCAATCAGAGATAAGCTCAGTGTGATCAAAACATCTAATGATTGGGAGACACAAATGGAACAGTATAAACATTATGCAGAGAGCAATGTCATGCCCCCTGTGGGCACTCCAAAATATAATCCATGATGATTGTGACAATGACAGAAAAGACCAGGTCCTACAATCAGTGTCTAGAGTCACTAACAAAAAGCCACCCACTTAGGAGGAGGGAGGCTGCTGCTTTTGACACAGGCTGAGCAAGTGTCCCTGCTCCGGGTTACAGGGCACAGATTTGAGACATGTAGGGCTTTGGGAAGAAAACGGACAGCCTCTTCTGTGACTCAAATAAAATGCTGCCCCTCTGTCAAGAAACAGACAGTTCAGTATCTTCCCTGAAACCTTATTTACTTTTTTTTTTTTTCATAAAGGTTCCATCTATCTCAGGGATGTGAAATTACCTTAGGAAAAAATGTTTTCGGCAAATTATCTGTATCATATCAGAAGAGCTAGAACATATTTTGGAAGGTGCTTTTACTATCTGAGGGAATGCTAGAAAGGCTCTATTTTCAAATAAGGTAATGCCCAGAAGAAAGAGGGAGAAGAGGAGGGTAAATAGAAAATAAGCAAATAAACAAAACAAAAAGAATTGTGAGACACTTCTCTATTTCATATAGTAAGCATATGGCAGAAACTTCTTTTTTTTTTGGACCAAGTCTCACTCTGTCACCCTGGGTAGATTGCCATTGGTCATCACAGCTCACAGCATCCTCAACGTCCTGAGCTCAAGTGATCCTCTTGTCTCAGCCTCCCAAGTAGCTGGGACTACAGATGCCCACCACCACACTCAGCTAGTTTTTCTGTTTTTAGTAGAGATGGGATCTCATTCTTGCTCAGGCTGTTCTCCAACTCCTGAGCTCAAGGGATCCTTCTGCTTCAGTTGGTTTCCAAGAGTGCTGGGATTACAAGTATGAGACACTACACTCAGCCCCAGATACAAAACTTTTATTGGAGGTAAGTGTCAATGTTCCTAGCTTAATTTGTAAATTTATTCACTTCTGCAAACTCTGTTGCAGCTAAGGGAGGCTATGTCACCCAGTTCTAGGCAACAGATAGACATGTCTGAGGATAGCTTCCCTTCTGAAGATAAGACCAAGTCTTATGGAAAAGAACTGTGTACCTTTCCCTTTCATTCTGCCTGGAATGAGAATGGGATGGCAGGAGACCCAGCAGCCCTCTTGCAAATATGAACACCATCTTAGTGCACTAGAGCTGCCATAACAAAATACCTTAGACTGAGCAATTTGTAAACAACAGAAACTAATGGCTCAAAGTTTTTTTTTTAATTTTTATGTTTGCTACTCTTCCAGAATAGTTTCTCTAAAGAATAAACTCTAAAAGTTACTATGTTATCATGCAAAGAACTCAGTATGGACTTTCCCCCATTATGCACCATGTTAGTAATCAAAAATCCTCCAAGTAGGCTGGTTGCGGTGGCACATGCTTGTAATTACATTTACTTATTTGTCTTACCTTCAGAAGGCATGCTGTCCTCAGCACTTTGGGAGGCTGAGGCGGGTGGATTGCTTGAGATCAGGAGTTGGAGACCAACCTGAGCAAGAGCCAGACCCCATCTCTACTAAAAATAGAAAAGCTAGCTGGGTATGATGGTGGGCACAGCAGTCTCAGCTACTCAGGAGGCTGAGGCAGGAGGATTGCTTGAGCCCAGGAATTTGAGGTTTGTTGTGAGCTATGATGCCACTGCATTCTACCCAGGGTGACAGAAGAGAACCTGTCTCAAAATAAATAAATAAATAAATCATCCAAGTAGTGTTTCTCTGTCTTTGAAATATCACTACTTTTTCTAAAAATGAAACATTAAGTCCAGGCTATACTGAGGAAGATTGTTGACCAACCATCTGTAAAATAATTCAACTTCCAACATATTTGAAAGACATTCCCAAGGTAAAATTTGTACAAAATTATTTTCAAATCTAGAATCTCTGCGAATGTGTTTCTGTAACCGCCTTGGCCTTTTCTGTCTGACTTGAAGTTATGTTTAACCCTTTTCTCAGGGGAAGTTTTGCATTCCCAATATGCAGTGCTAATCCCTTTCGCATTCGCACTCAAGCTCAGAAGCAAGTTCTAACATGCATGTGCTGAGGAATTAATCAAATGCATTTATAATCAAGCTGTCACATAAATGTCTGCTGAAGCAAACCTCCACAGCTAAGATAGACAGTAATTTCAGTCAGCATTTAGGATATGGTTCTGAATGCCCTGGTTGGGAGTTAATAAATGAAAAGAATGCAGTATTTCTCAGCTTTGCTAATCTAAGTTAGAATATTTCCTAAAGGTGAGTGCTTCTTCTCAAAGAACTGTAAAACATGTGCCTGTACACATCCTTCACCATTTCCGATTGCTTTACAAATGAAACCAGCAGAACAGAAAAAACCCAGGTGTCAGTATTTAACAAGGAAACAAAAAGCCTAGAATTTTAAATGCTAAATAGGCCTGGTTCTGATAAACATTTCAAATCCAAGAGATGAATAAATGGAAAATAGAGCCTACTGTGGTTTAACTACTAGTTCAAATTGGGTCCAGGCCCATAATTAGATCATTGAGAAATGCCAAGGAATTCTCAAGTAGGCTTATCATATACACTCTGAGCCCTGTCTGCATGAGATGCACAATTTCAAAATATTGCTCTTTATTCTTTTTTATTTGATGGTTTTCGATACATCTATGAATTACACACAATCAAGTGTTCTGCTGACTTT
Source organism: Perodicticus potto (assembly GCA_963574655.1). NCBI lineage: Eukaryota > Metazoa > Chordata > Mammalia > Primates > Lorisidae > Perodicticus > Perodicticus potto. Next base: position 2,490 of record CAUYRH010033720.1, on the reverse strand, counting down.
GGTAGCTGACTGTAAGTTTGGTGATCTTGGTTGCTGAAACTGACCCTTTCGTTTTAACCCAACAATCAAATGACCCTGACAATTTCAAAATATCGCTCCTCGTGTTTTTTTATTTGATGTTTTTTGAGAGCTCTACAAGTTACATACAACCAAGTGTTTCTGTTGACTTTGGTAGCTGACTGTAATTTTGGTGATCTTTTATCTTTTATTTGGTTGCTGAAATGGACCCTTCTATTCTATTAGAAATATAAATCCATTTCATACACTTGTTTTGTTCTCCTTAAGACAATGAACACAATGTGTTAGATGTGATCACCTCCTGAGACTTTTACCTGCACTGTTACATAGAGGAGGATATGAAGATGGCTGACAGTTGTCGTCCAGGCGTGAAAATATGATTCAGAAGCATAGAGCACGTCCAGCTGACTTAAACAAGCTCACTGTATTTATATCTGACCTTTGGTTAATGAAATAACCTGCTTCTGTATGGGCTGTCAAGCTCAGGATTGAGGATTTTTGCTTCAACTTTGCACACCTTTGATAGCTTCATGCTAGCAAGGTCCATCTGTTTGCTGTCATTCCACCAACTGTCAATCCCAGTGCTGTCTTGCTTCAAATCAGACTTTCATACAGTCAAGCTGAGCTTGGAAAGTCCACAGAGTAGATAAGTGGTATAAAGGCATAATTCAAGCATTTCTGTTTTTTTTTTAAATTTCAGATTAATATGAGGGTACAAACAATTAGGTTACAATGTTTGCATTTTTTAGGTAAAGTCCCTGTTGTAGTTGTGTCCCGCACCCAGGAGGTGTGACATACATCCTTACCTTGTGCCCATTAGGTGGGAGCACACCAATCCCTCCCTTTTCACCTCTCCCCCTTTCTTTCCTTCCCCTCCTCCCAACTTGAATTGAATTGAGTTTTTCTCCTTTGTGGGCATGTATTAGATCATCCACTGCCTTTTTGTTAACATTGAGTACATTGAACAGTTGCTTCTCCATTCTTGTGATTCTTTACTAAGAAGAATCTGTTTAAACTCTACCCAGGTTAATGCAAAAGGTGTATAGTCTCTTTTTTATGGCTGAATAGTATTCCATGGTGCACTTATACCACAGTTTATTAAAAAAGGTGAAAGATTTATACGATCCGAAGAGAAACCAGAGTATATATACCACAGTTTATTAATCCATTCATGAGCTGATGGGCACTTGAAGCATTTATGTTTTTAAAAATTTTAAACACTGGCCAGAAGAGGAGGGCTCATGACTATAATCTTAGCAATCTGGGAGGTCAAAGCAGGTGAATTGCTTGAGTTCAGGAGTTGGAGACCAGCTTGAGCAAGAGTGAGACCCTCTTCTCTCCTAAGAATAGAAAAAATAGCCGGGTGTGATGGTCATCTTGTAGTCCTAGCCACTTGGGAGGCTGAGGCAGGAGGATCACTTGAGCCCAGGAGTTTGAGGTTGCTGTGAGCCTCAAACTCTTGGGCTTAAGTGATTCTCTTGTCTCAGCCTCCCAAGTAGCTGGGACTATAGGTGCCCATGGCTGTTACTGCACTCCACCCAGGGTGACATGGTGAGACCTGTCTCAAAAGAAAAAAAAAAAAAGAAAAGAAAAAACTTTAGGCACAAGACCATTTCTGTGCTTCTTTTCCTTCTTTGTAGGAGCCAGAGGATTCCACTTCTTACTCTATCCTTCTCCAAATTCCTGGCTATCCTTAAATGCAGGCATAGCACACAGGTTGTTTATGTCTTTAGAGTTCTCCAGTTATTTATTATTATGGGAGACTGGCAATCACTAAAAGTAGCAACAATGAATCTGCATGTAAAAAGATTTCAAACCTCTTAGTCTTGGTTTTCCATCTAAAATGATAATCTCTTCCTGAAACAAGAGCAGAAAGCCAATAAGATTTCTTTCTGTTCTTAGCCTTTATTATTTGAAGGAAGCGCTTCACTAAACCCTTCCCCCACTTTCAGGCTCAATCAAGGCAGATGATATTAGTGTCTTTGCCTCAGATGAAAATTCTGATTTTATTTTTCTTTTGAGTGAGACTCTGTCACCCTAGGTTGAGTTCTGTGGCATCATAGCTCACAGTAACCTCAAACTCCTGGGCTCAAGCAATCCTCCTGCCTTGGCCTCCTAGGATGCTAAAATTATAGGCATGAGCCATTCTACCTAGCCCAAAATTCTGATTTTTTTTTTTTTGAGACAGAGTCTCAAGCTGTTGCCCTGGGTAGAGTGCCATGGCATCACAGTTCACAGCAACCTCAAATTCTTGGGCTTAAGTGATTCTCTTGCCTCAGCTTCCCAAGTAGCTGGGACTACAGGTGCCCGCCACAACGTCTGGCTATTTTGTTGTTGTTGTTGCAGATGTCACTGTTGTTTTAGCTGACCCAGGCTTGGTTCCAACCCATCAGCCTTGATGTATGTGGCCGGCATCCTACCCACTGAACTATGGGTGCCGCCCCCAAATTCTGATTTTTAAAGAATAATTAG
>CAUYRH010033719.1:0-46372 GCA_963574655.1 Perodicticus potto | reverse complement strand
ATCCTGGAGAGCTGGTTTAGTTATGGCAAATTTCTTCAACATGTGAATGTCATTAAAGTATTTAATTTCTCCATCATAAATGAAACTCAGTTTAGCTGGATACAGGATCCTGGGTTGAAAGTTATTTTGTTTTAGGAGATTAAATGTTGATAACCACCCTCTTCTAGCTTGAAAGGTTTCAGCAGGAGATCTGCAGTTATTCTGATATTTTTTTCCTCATGTACATTATGGTTTTCTTATGTCTGGCTGCTTTCAGAATTTTCTCCTTCATATTAACTTTAGTGAAGTTAATTATGTGCCTGGGGGATGTCTTATTCAGGTTGAGTCATGCTGGAGTTCTGAAACTGTCTACTATCTGAATTTCAGAATCTCTTGGCATGTCTGGAAAGTTCTCTTTCATGATCTCGTGAAGAAAAGCCTCTGTGCCTTGCAAAGCCACTTCATCACCTTCAGAGATCCCTATCAGGCAAATATTGCTTTTCTTTGAATCATCCCAGAGCTCTCTGAGAGAATGACCCGTTTTTGCTCTCAATTTCTCTTCCTCTTTCAGAGTTTTGGAGCATTCGAAAGCTTTGTCTTCAATGTCAGAAATTCATTCTTTCTTCTGCTTGGTCCATTCTGTTACTGAGGGATTCTACTGTATTTCTCAGATCATTGAAGGCTGCAAATTCTTGTCTCAAAATCTTTGGTGATTTTGTCTTTGAGTTCATTGAATTCTTGAGACAACTTTTGAAATGCTCCTTGAATTTCTAATTCCAAATTTTCCTCTATTTTATTGATCTTATTTGCAATCCAAATTCTGAATTCTGTTTCTGACATCTCAGCCATCTGTTTATGAATGGGATCTTCAGTTATGTCCGCCAAATTGTTCCTTGTGAGGGGGTTGATCTACTCTGGTTACTCATGTTATTGGAGCTTTTCCACTGATTCCGCCCCATGATTATTTTACACCATTTGGCTAGATGAGCAGATAAGGAGAAGTTGGATTGGGTGCTCAAGGAGTTGTGATTGACCAGACCTTTGCCCAAAAGCTGAGACTGGTGTCTGTACCTTTTGCCCTAGAGCTTTCCAAAGGACCTGTACAGTGCTGTGGCCTGAGAAACTGGGGACCTTTTTGGTGTCGTGGGGCTAAGTGGTTCTGTCTTATTTTCAGCTAGTCTCTATCTTACCCTAGTGAATCAGTTACTCTGAGTTAAAGTCTCAGCTGTGGATAAATACCAGCAATTGAGTCACCCCGCCCCCCACAGGCAACAATTGGAAAAGGAAAATCAAACCTTTCCACAACCACATACCCAGGGTACTACTTTGGATAGTCCTCGGGTGATTGGCCTAGTTCAAGAGGTCCAAATCAATTGTCCCAGTCAGCGCCAGTCTCAGGTGGGAGAGTTCAAACTGTCTCCAGTAACTAGATAGCAAGGGTCTGCTGGCAGCTCAAGTATGACTCCCTCTGGTGCTCCATGAAATCAGAAGGACCCACCCAACAAATAAATTAGTCTGGGAAGGTTGATGTCTCCTTCCCTACCTTGCACCTCTGTCACACCCAGTCAATGGCAACTCTGCAGGGCTGTGACCTAGTTCCCTCCAATGAGCAGATGCTCCAGGGGTTTGCACCTGCCTGAGTCACAGGGAGATCTATGTCTCCTCAGCCAGGCTGCCACACTCTGCCACCATCCAGCAAGGGAAGGTGAGGCCTGACAACCTTGGGTGCTTAATGGAGGCTGGGTTATTTCACTCAGTTCCAGCCCTGCCCCTGATTGACATTGCTGACAGAACAGAACAACTTCACAGAATTTGTTTCTGTCCCAGCTATATTCCCATGTGGACCAGAGGCTATTTGAGCAACTCAGCCCTGTCTGTGCCACTGCCCTGTCTCAGCTATAATTTGTGTTGGGGCGAACGGTCAGAGCTTGGGACTCAGCTGTCAGTTCCAGCCTGTCTACTGGCTTTTGTCTTAGCTATGGTCCCCTGAGGGCCACGTGCATCTGAGGCTCAGTGAAGGAGTCCTCTGGGTCAACCCCACCCTGGAAGTCTGATGTCTATGTGCGTACATATTCTAGTCCCCTCGCTCTGCCCAGGTCAGTACTGCCTCAGGCCTACCCTTTACTCATGGGGCCTGCGTTTCCATCTCAGATCTGTTCCACCAGTGGCTGCTACTGGAGAAGATGCCCCACTTCCTCTGGTTGCCCAGAGAGACTGGGAGTGTCCTTGCAAAGTATCCCCACTGTTCACGCTGCTGCAGCTGTCGCTCTGTCCCTCGAGGCACCACCACTCCTATATGGTTCCCTCTCAGCTCACCATCCTCTCCCTTCTCCTGTGCTGGAGAATCAGCACACGTCAGCAACAGCCCCATCCAGACCCCTCGAGAAAATGCTCAAGAATCTGGACTCCATGGGGGACAGGCTTCCAGACCTCAGGGTGAGAGTGGAGGGGAGTTCTGGGAGTTCAAAATTGCAGGTAGAGAATATATACAGTTTAATACAGTTTCATGCCTGGCAGGAGAGTGCCATGGCACCCTACTAGGGGAAACAGGTCTGGTTTTTAGAGGGTCTCTCCCTTGGGATAAAATGGGAGGACATTTGAACTCCGCTTGCTTGATTGTATGGAGTATACTGTGAGCTGTTCTCATGGGGGAGGGGACTCCCGTCCACTTGGAGATGGATTTTTGTACCTTTTGTTTGTATCCTTGGGGTCACAGTTTGCCTCAGCAGGGTTGATGTGCATTCTTCAACCTTCTCTCTTGGCTCAGAGCCGAACCATCAGCTTTCTTGCTAAACTTCTATCCTTTAACTCTCCTTCTGGATGGGAGCCTCTGTAGAAAGCAGGCTCCATTCGGCCATCTTGCCTCTGCCCCCAAGTTACTTTTTTTTAAAAATCTATTATCTGGTTGAATTAATCCTACGATTTATTCATTAAGTAAATACTTTTTAATATAATGCCTAATAACGTCAAGCACCAGTATTATTAAATAAAATTAAATAAATTAGGTTCCTGACAATCTCTATAAAGCAAACAGAGTGGAATGTCAAATATCCAAACCACCTATCTATTAAATACATGATATAAACTCAGTATTATTCTAAGACTGTAAGGTTTGCAGGGAAAGGTATGGAGAATTGAAAAGTGATAATCCTTAGGTTATGAAATTAACAAGCTTGATCCCTTGCTTTATTTTTCTGTGAGCCATGAATACCGCTTGAAGATTCCCATCAAGTTATCAAAATGAGTGAAAAATAAATAGCATAACATAAAATAAAAGAGCAAGTTTAATTCTAAATGTATATATATATCAATAAATGTCATAAAAATTATTTATGATAAAAAAACTCAGAATGAACATAGAGTAAAATCCAACTAAATGTAGCATATGAGACATTTATATTATTATAACAATAACTGTTATTATTATAGACTCTAACTGAGCTTTATTTGACACAGAATATAATATGACTGTAGGAACAGAAAACTAAAAAGGCAAAGCAGAAAAGATACCATGGTTCTATCTAATTTGTAATTAAATAACAAGAGGGCAAGTCATTAAAGGAAAAACAATCTAAGCTTGATGGAAGAATTCTTCTAGAGCCCATACTTTAGGAATTTCTACCCTCTATTGTCCAACGGACACACCTGCTGTATTTTGAGCCAGCAACAGAGGCAGCAGAGGTGAACAGCATGCTTACAGATGTGCCACACTGCAGGACACTCTATGAAGGGGAAGACACCTGTTTGGCTTGACAGTCTATGCAAAGACCCATACTGTGGTTCACACAGGTGGCCCAGTGATTGACCACAAGATCCAGGCCCAGAGGGCTGCTGCAGTCCACCTTTTCACTTCTGAGTCTTCTGGTCTGTGCCCTCTTAGTGCTGCTAAGAGCATCTATATCCATGGCCACCACCATTGAATTGGGGAACACATAGTCTGTCTGCATATGACACATTTAAAACAAAGTTATTTGAAAAGAATTCTCAGAAAAATATAGTTCCTGAAATGTAAAATTACAACACATTATAATTAATAACATGGCTGGACAATAAAGTCAATAAACTCTCCCATAATAAAAGCTAATGGGAAAAGTTTCCATGGCTGCCAAGCTCATTGAATTGAAAACGAACACACAAAGAATTATTTTTAGACTATGAAGAATAAAGAAAATATCCAAAAAGTTTCCCCAAAGGAAAAAAAGATAAAATACAAAGGTATTAAATAACAGACATCCCAATAGCAACATGGGCTACTAGAAAACAAAGAAGTGCCTTCAAAATCCCAAGAGAAGATACTTTCTCCTTCAATTTCTACAATCAAATATAATAGAATAAAGTATTTTTTTGTCTCATAAAATTTATCTCTGATACACTCTTTCTAAGAAAGTTACTGGTGGGTCTAATACAGAAAGCAATGCTTAAACAGAGAGGAAGGCAAATGTTCCCCAAACACAATCACTCCAACCACAAAGAGAGGCTGTGATGTCTGCACAGCAAACTCCGAGAGAAACAAACCAGTGTGAATTAAAGAACAGGAGTCTCCAGGAGGCAGGATTTCAAGAATTGTTAAAACAGATGATATGATAAAGTATTGCAGTATAACTAAGAATATATGGAGAAAAATAACAGAATCAACTGTAGTGATAATGGCTAATATCTATTGAACTAAATTTTATAGGTGCAGGGAGAATTGGTAACTAAAAACATCATACAAGAAAGCAATGATTAAATTTTGGAGAAATACTATACAAAGGAGGAAAAATATCCAGCATATACTAGTTGTATGTACAGTTACCTTAGATATGCATAGTAATAATAAGCTATTTAACAGGAAGTACTGAAGTCACTCAGACAGGAAGGTGGTGTGGAGGGATAGATGAAGTGAGACAGAGCAATGTTTTCATCTATCAGAATAGGGAGTTAATGTGTAATGATGAAAACTGGTAATTCAGATAAAAACAGTATAAGAATATTATCACCGAATGTTAAAACAACTACCAGAAAGAACTGTTCAGAGTTAAAGGAGTTGACATAAGGGGGAGACTGTGTGCTGACTCTTTTTTTATTATAAAGCCTCCAGAGACAATTTACTTTTTAAATTTATCAATGTGTTTAGTTTATATAAAATGTTTAGTAAAATAAAAGATATTCATTACAAAATAAATGAAGAACATAACAAACCAGCGCCTTCAAAGAACACCATTCCTTAAAACACATACCCAAGCCATTTTTACTCTATGACGAACATTGTGTGTTTGCTAATTTCCAAAGTGCGTCTATTCCCACCATGGTTGATTTCAAGCTACCAAAAGGAGATCACTGAAAGTGGAGCTGAGAACAGATGTGAAGCAACTCACTGATACATAGTATTTCCATCTTGCCCGTACAATAAATGTAAATAATCTTAAGAGCACAGATAATACTAAAATCCAGTAAAATAATGAGTTTTGAGTATTTATTAACTTTATTTTTAATATAATTTACTTATTTATAAGTTTACAAAATTTAATTTTTTTAAATGATTATGTTGGAAGCATGCAAAATTTCTGGTAATTGAACAATTATCATTCACAAGGCTGGCTTAGCCAGCTTTAGCACACCACTGACAGATGATATTAACAAGCTCACCACACTCCCCTGGAGGAGGAGGATTATCAGTGGATGGAAGGATGAGGGATGGATGATGGACGACAGTGTAACTGAGAGAAATGATTAATCATCCAAGAAGCATTTCTCAGGGCCAAGTTTCCTCTTCTGTGATTAACACTTTAAAATGAGAAGACATTGTTCCCATAAAGACAGCCACTTTGTGTAGTGGCTATAAGTCAAACATTGCTCATTGTTCTTTTACAAAAAAAGCATTATTGGTTATTTTCTGACAGTTTTTGGCTGAATTACACACACGCACATGCACGCCCCTCAAATATTTCATCATACAGCACCATTTTCAAACCTAAAGAAACCATCAGTAATCATCATTAACCCTAAATCTGGGCCTAGAGTGGATATTTACCTGAATTATCTAGTGAAACTGTTATAACTAAGCTCTTTAAGTGTATGACCAGTGTTTAATGGCAGATATTGTGTCTGTTCTGTTTTTCTAAACTCTGGAGCACCAACACAGAGTTTAATACTAGGTTGGAACTTACGACTCAAATTTCAATTGTCTATTTGTGTGTTTCTCTTCTAACAGACTGCACTCTCTTTGAGAGTAAAATTTTCACCTTCTCAACTCAGTATGCCAATGCCTGGTTTATATTAACCTCAAACCTAATATTAGTATAGTTAGATTGAAAAGTTGTCCAATATGTATGTATTGAATTAAATTAAGTCAGATTGACTCAGAATTTAATTGGATGTGATGTTAGCACAATCACAAAAAGGCCATAAAAAGGCAAAGCTTTGTACCATCAGGCTGTATAACATACACAAGCTGGATTCCAAGTCCAGCTCCACTGCTTATGAGCTTCTAGACCTTCATCATATACATAATTGCTACAAACCTCAGTTTCACTAATCTAATAAACAGATAATAATGTGGCTATTATAATTACATTTATATAATATGTTTAGCATAATACTTGGTACACAGTAAACTCTTAATATGTAGTAATGTTTGCTGTTGTATTATTATCCTTTACGTAGATAAATCTGATATGTGGTCATAAAATGTGATTGGCCTAAAGGGTAACTTTGATCTTTAAAACAGTGAAACCCAATCCCAAATGCCAATCATAAGGTTTTTCATAAAACTGAACTTTATAATGCTATCATATTGTCATATTATTTTTCCAATGTGACCTGCGATTCATTGAGCTAAATCAAGACCAAGTATTAAGTGACTACTGAATTCCCTTTATTTTTTTTTTCTTGCCTCAGTTTTTCTTTGATCATCTGGAATATTAAGTAGAAGTTATCTATTGGTCTTCACATTCTCTCTTTGGATTTTATGCCAACCATGGAAATTGACACGTTTTATTAATTCTCAAAGGAAAGCTGATCCTCATGGTTAAAAATCTCAAGCACAGAATATAGGACATTGACTCATCCATCCCGACCACACAGAGCCCTTTCTAGTTTAGAATACTGCCTTTCTTAGATTACTTATCTCACCTCACTTTTCTTCCCAATATTTCTTTCTTGAGATTTGCTGTCCAGGGAAATCAAGTGTGTATGTTCACTTCTGATCCTCACATGTTAAGGTAAGGTAGTACACTGAGGCAGTTTTAAAACATGGCTGAAAATTGTTTATAACTTTAAAATGGGAAGGGGAGTCTATATTCCCTTTTCTTGGAATCTGGGTAAGTTTGTGACTGGTTCTAACACTGGAGTAGGACAGAAGTGATACAGTTACTATGTCATAAAAAGACATGCATCTTACACTTTTTTCACTAGAGCACTCATTGAATTTCCACGGGCTGCCAAGCTATATGGCCACAAGTAAACTCTCTGGTCAATAGTCCCAGGTGAAGTAAAACTTGAATCATCCCAGCCCAGAAGTTAGACATGTGTGTGAAGAAGCCCCCTAATGATGCCAGTTCTCAGCCATTCAATTTGCCACCACTAGGTTTTCTATTCTTCCCAACTGAGGCCAGAGAAAAGGAGTCCCTCGTGTGCTCCATCAAAATTCCTGGTCCCCAGAGTCTGTAGGATAATGATATGGCTGCTGTTCTATACCACTAAATTAGGCATGGTTTGCTATGCACCAATAGTAGTTAGAACATTTAACATGAGCCATGAGGGAAGCTTTTGAGTTGGAAATTCACAGACAAAAAAGAAGCACTGAGGATATAAATGAACGGACATTGTTGCCAGGAAACTAGAGTCAAGTGCTTATTGTACATATATATAGCATCTCCTATCTTTTTCTTTTTAGTACCAGTGAATATTGTCATTTTCTTACTAATCCTCTGCCTCTATCTTTTGTCTGATCTCTGAAGCTATGCCAAGCACCCCCAAAATGCAGACTTCAAGGCAATTTCCCTGACTAACTCTATGTGAAATACAGCTATGAATAGGAAGAAAATTTTCAAGTATGAGAGAAGGAGAAATCTTTCGTGCTGCAGCAAGAAAAGAAAAAGAGCACAGGTTTGGAAAAGACTTTTTACTAAAGGTTACTCTTTGACCCTATCTTTTGGAAATAAAGGATAACATGCAGAAGAAAAAGAGACAATAGACTTATAAAAAAAATTTAGTAGAAAAGAAAGACACTTTACTAATTTATCTTACCCAATTATGGACAAAGTTGTATGATACCTACAGGGTCCCAGATATTTATTAGTGTCATCTGCACTTGCCTCTTTGATGTGATGTGTCTTCACACTATAAGTGATGTGACAAAATATTAATATTTAAGACTTAGCTGTATGCTATATTTCTTTTTCATGATAGTCAAGATAGAAAATCGACATACCATCAATTATAAAACTAAAAGCCAATATGATATCCATGGCTTTGAAATAAGTGACTCTCATATAAATGAAAGTTAAAAATAATAATAATTAATACATTTTAACAAAAAGCAGTAAGTTAATTTTTTAAAGTCTCTGTAATTCCCTGTAGTTTTTCAAAGGCAATATTTGACATAGGTCTTGGTAATAAATAACAGTTATAGCTCAGTAATAATAAGAGAGATCATCTATTTAATGCTCATAGCAATTTTATTAGTTGGATACCTTTTCTGCCTTTTTAGAGGAGAGAAAATGAGTATACCTAAGGACCTACAATTAGCAAGGTGTTGCTGAAATAAAACAAAGGATGACCTATTTTCAAAGCCTGTATACCAGGGCGACTGTCTACATAGCACTTGATAATTTAAAACATCCCCTCACATGATGACTTTCATCTAATCCCAGAAGTGGAGCTGTGAGTTGAGTCAGCCTGTACTTTCTATTTTATAGATAAAGACCTCATGAAGGCTGAGCAAATTTCCCCAAGGAAAACCATAGCTATGAAACACTTTCATACATCACAACTTCTCAAAACATAAGGCTCGAAATGTGTTTATCTCTGAAGAAAATGAATAACATCTCACTTGGAAATATGATGCCTCTTGAAGACATACATTTTGGTTTTATTGGGACTTTTTAAGAAAAAGAATGCAAAATTAAAAATACAGTTAGGCACCAAAGTGAATATTCAGTTAGTTAATATACAGTTAGTTAGGCACGAAAGTGAATATTCTTTCAAAATGAGTCACCATAAATTCCACATTTTAAGAAAGTGAAAAATACCTCTCACATTGCAAAAATCTAGAAAAATAGCCAAAAGATGTTTATAAAATGACTGTGAACATACCTGTGTGAAAGCTTTTCCTTACACTTTCGGTTATATACTGTCTTATTATCTCTTCATGTGACAATGATTTCTAATGTCTTATTATATAAAGAGATTAAAAGGGTAATTTGTTCTTTCTTCTAACATGACTGATTAGAATCTGCTTTTTGTTATTGATAGTTGAGAGGACAAAATACACGACATCGTGTAGACCCCACTACTCATGTACTGCTCCAAGTTTAAGTTCTACAAACTCAGGAACTCTGATAAATTGTATTTTGACAGTTTCTGTTGATAATTACATATGCTGCATTGGTGATTATTTTCCCAACATAAGAGAACATCGATTCTGAGTAGGAATCAACCACATCCTTTACGGTTCTTACAACTTCACACGTCCAATGATTGAAATAAATTTTTACAAATTAGCTTTTGAGCCCATGCACTTCAAACCTTGTTTCTCCTTTCCTACCCACACGCTTCCAGCTCTGGGCACTAGGCTATTCCAATGCGCTGCTGGGCCCAAGCCTCATGTGGCACACCATTCCCTGAAAAACATTGTCATGAAGGAAAACCCAGCAATACTTTAGCTGAATTTAAACCATAAATACACACTTATAATACTACTATTACTTGAGATTCCCAAAAACATTCCACAGCCACTCAAAGGCGACCTAACAGGAAAGGAAATAAGACAGAGAGGAAATCAAAGAGGAACAAGACCAAGGCCTGAAGGGATTACAGTTAGATACCATACTACTGCAAATTTTATAAAAACGCGTGTCTGTAGGAAAATATTGCTTGCACTCCTTTAAGGCCTTGGAAGTAGTCTGTCCCAGTGAGGGGCTTTAATGTTTAAGCTTTACTGGTGTCATGATGAGCCACCTCAGTCTTCCTGCAGAGGGTGGTAGAGAAAAGTCTTGCAGAAAGATGTGAAAATTATTAGCAACTCAAAAGCTTCCATTACCTCTTTGACTTGGACTTTCTTTAACCAGTCAAGAGAGAATCAAAATTCTAATTGTGTAAGGATCTTCCCACAGTGCCTTTTCTTTACCAATGAACTTTATCTATGCTGGGCCATCAAGGAGCAAAATGAGCCACTTAACGGTTTCCAAATAATTTAAGATGCAGAACACTTCATCTCCATCAATCAAAAAATGTTCTCGACTGGCTTCATTTGCATGTTTATATTAGTTCACTTCACTTGGATTATGTAATCTAAAGCCTGCGTTTAATTATAGCTCAAACCCTCATTTATCAACTGCAACTGATGTTAACGGTAAATAAGCATTATCCACCCATTCAGTGTAATGTTCACCATAATAGACAAAGAGGAGCAATCTTCAAGCTGGAAAGGCTTGAATGAACATGATGGCAAAGGAATGGAAACCCAGGATAAGTGGGAATCAGTTGGGGGAGGAAAAAAGCCCTTAGTCTTAGTGGCTTTAAATAAACACAAGTCTCCAGCAAGAGATAATTTCCCCTCCAAAGTACTGAGAGAATTTGCAAATGTGAACATTGCTCACTTTCGTAACTTTTGCATAATTACAGAAAACAGAGGAGATGCTGAGAATTTAGAAATGGAAAAGTTGCCCATTCTAAAAAAAGGGGAGAGAAATATATTTGAAAAAAACACAAGACCAAGAATCATAGTGTCGATTTCTAACAAAATGTTAAAATGAACAATGTTTTTTTTCAAGTAGGAATTCCACAATCACCAACTTGATGTGGTCAACTTTTGATTTCTGGCTACCGGCCACCATTCCATCTGATAAAGAATCTACTCATTTCTGAATTAAAGTCTGTCCAGTGTAGCCATTTCCTCAATCATTTAGGTTTATAATTTAGAACAGGTTTCAGACCCTCTCTCTTCATCCCCTTTCCTCCCTGAGTTGGACTCTAAGCTTTAGGAGCTACATGAGAAACGTCAATGTTGTTTCCCCTCCTGGTAGGGAGGGAGCTGGTTATATTTTGAGTTTTCTCTTTCTACCCACACCCTGTGTGAGCCTCCTCCTCCACACCCACAGAATGTTCTCTGGGGAAGACAATGGAAACTGCCCCCTCCAAAGGCAGCCCCATGGGTCCATGGAGGAGACAGCTGTCCTGGTGTCTCGGAAACCCCCCATCCACTTCAGCCTGACATGAGACCAAGGTCCAGGCTCTCTTCTCAGAGAAACCACATCAGTGGCTAATTCACTTTTTCAAAATAAACCTAGTTTGTTTGTAAACAGCTCCCATGGCAGATTTTGCTGCTTTTATGAATGCTGAATAACCTTTCACTGGCAGAGGTGAAAACAACAGAGGCACAGACTTGGGTGTGCCAAGATAAGGAAAACTACCCTGAGTTACCTAAGACATTTCAGAATTCAATAGATTTTTCTTTTTTTTATACTTTGGAAGATGACATTTTCTGCTAGGTAACAGAATGGGAGTTCAAGAATAAAGTGAAGTTTAGTTTAAAAGAAAAAAATGATGTCCTATTTTTGCACAACTAAGCTAATGACCTACAAAATTCATACTTGATAAAATAAATGTGCCTTTTAAGAAGTTCATAATGGAAACAGGTATCATTAAGAGCCCACATGGGTTTACAAATATCATAAAACTAACCACTGCTTTTTTCTAAAAGAAAAAATTTGAGAAATTTGGGGAAAACTGTAAATATGTAGCTTGACTGAAGAAAGTAACACGTTTTTCAAAGCCCTCTTGGAGCAGAAATGACATGGGAAAACTACTTCAAATTCCAGTGATTCCAATGAGGAAATGAGGCTCAGAGGAGTTAAGTGACATCCTCAGACCGTCAAATGGGAATAAAGACCAAACTTGATAAGTGGGTTCTTCTCTCTCAAGCCATTCACAAACATGCTGTGTTGTGTGCTGTGCTGGGAGTGAAGACATAAAGATGAACAGTAACATTCCTGGCTTTATGCAGCTCAAAACCAAGTCAGGGTCTTTGAATAACCCCCAACTGACCTCAGTCTCTAGGCCCAGGGGAGCTCCTGGCACCTGTCTTCAGAGGGTTGTGCTGGGGCTAGCTCTGAACCAGGTCACAAATGCCATTTATGTCATCTCTTCCCAATTCTGTGTTCAGTGACATTGTATATTAATACATACGCTGAAATTGACATGGCTGGGAATATTTACACCAAGGAAACCAGCAATGCTACAAATCAGGGCTTTCTCCAAGCCCAGAATGTTTTTCCCCAACATTGACCGGTGTTCAGTACCTGGGAGCTCCCTTGCCTTTGCCTCTTGTTTCTGCCACTGTCTTCTCCAGCCGTGGATTCTGTTCTCCCTGAAAGCAGGCTTCGGAGTAAAAGGAAGGCATCCTAAATTTCCTCATAACTCTAAAAGAATGACCCTCTAATTTTGAGGAAATCCAAGCAGATGAGGGCATGAAGAAGTTACAAAGATTCCCACAGTTTACATACATTGTTCTTACCATTCCAGACTCTAGTCTGTTTTCTAGTTCTTTGAGTTCATGATTGAATAAAGTAATGTACCTGAAGTTCTAATACAGTGCTTGGCATAGAAGATGATACTCAATACAGGTAGTTACTCTTTGATGATTCTTACGATGACAGTATTACTAAGTGAGTAAGTGAGTAGAGGTCAGGTACTCTTACTACAAAGACAAGGCAACTATGTGAGGAGACGGACATGTTTATTTGATATACATATCACAGTGTATATCAAAAATGCTGTACACCTTAAAATTATATAATAAAAATAAAACAAATTTAAAAAATAAAGTAATGGATACTACAGTAAAGGAGAAATGCTAGATGGCAGTTCAGGCTGGGGTGGAGGTAAAGTAAAATGTGATGGGCCTTATAGACTCTTTCCAGTCAAGAGATGTTTGTGAAGCAACTGGAGAGATGCGGACAGAGGGACAGTTCATGAATGAGGATTTATGATCAAAAGAGTCTAAGTAAATCCAGAGGGAGGTCCCTGGCACCAGGCATGGGTCTTTCCACTTTAGCCTGGGCTGCAGCTCAGCCTTCTGATGGAAGGGGAGACACAAGTAATTTGCTTTTCATGTTTTTGTATGGCATGAACTTGGGAGAGAAAAATAACACACCCAAGAAAACAGGAGCCTGTTGGGAAGGAAAGATGGGCCCCCCCCCAAACAAGCTGAAGTTTAGATATGGTCTGAACAAACTCTGAAGTCTGGGAGTGCATTTAAAAGATGATCACAGGAGACATTCTGTCCTTCACATATGATCTGGTTAACACAGGCCTGCGCCAAAGAGCTGGGAGCTGGCCTTCCTCAGGTGTTACCACTTCCAGACCCCAGGCACTTATTCGTGTGATTGCTTGTTGGCTTTGACGATGCAGCCTGTGGCCGAGGCACTGAATGTTTATTTTTACGTGGTTTTCTGACACTTGAAGTGACTGAGTCTGTTCTTTGGCATTAAATGAACTATATTCTGATCAAATGAACTAACATTTGGATTGGGAAGAAAATTTGTATTGAATCATCAGGGCAATTTCTTAATGCTTTATTTAACATTGCCTAGTAGTAGACTGTATGCCTAGAGTACTTTCGTCCCCTTAAACTAGCTAGTGAACATTTGCTGTTAATAGTACAAGACAGACTCCAAATATGGCATGTAACAGATGCCTTCTAGAAGGAAAATGATTCCCAATTTGACTGTCCATTGAGATGATTTTATGCCCAGTTCTAGAAAATACTTTGGGAAATGAATTTCATTACATATCAGGTATCATTTTCTGATGAATATATGAATATATTTTAAATATCCTAAAAATACATACTTTAATGAATACAAAAGATATTTCCATATTCAAATCCAAATGACCTTGTCTGCTTCCCTTAAAGATGTAAATAAAGTTTATGACCTTGTTAGTAGGATGTTTTTCCATTCAGGTACAGATTGCACTATATGCCAATAAAAATTGGCACAGGGTATAAATCACACTGATTTTCTTTTTCTGAAATGTATCTGATGTAGATAATAATAACAATTGCCTCTTATATACAAAAAAAATACTACAAACCCATTAGATTAACATAATCGATCTCTATCAAAAAATGTTTCATATTTTTAAGATACATTAAGGAAATGTATACACTCAATGATATAAAGAAATCAGAGTTAGTTTTTAAGTATACATAAACTATTTTTGAATAGTTTAAAATATTAGAATTAATACATGCATCCTGTAAGGTCCTATCCATGTTTAATTCTGAATTTTTAAGCCAAGAATAGTCCATTTTTACATTTACAGTGTTTAAGAGATAAACAATAGCCAATTTGAGGGAAAGTGCAGTTCTCAGCACATACAAACATCTTGGACATACTGCTCTCATGTACGCCCAGCTCCTCATGAGCAGACCTGCAGTTTAATCAGCTTGCAGGCTTCTCCAGTAATTACAGTAGCATGGGCTATTCTCAGGCTCAGGCACCGTTCCTTCTGTGGCCAGCGTTACTGGTGATAACATCTGCGGTGAGGAGCAGAAGTGTTAATGAATGCAGCCGTGATTTTCCCTGTGGATAATGGACAGTTGTTGGCAAAGGGATATAGGCACGGATACATATATAAAGAAAGGCAGAGACGGAAACAGAGAGGAAGAGTGAGTAATACAGAATTTTAAAAATATGTCTTTATTTATACCTCTACAGTTAATCTCCTCATCGTGTACTATGTTATTCTCTGGGTAAGGGAAACAAGGCAAGCTCCTCCTCAAAATATTTGGAGAAATACAAATGATTTTTGAGGAAAAGGTAGGATTTATTCGTATAGGAGCCTAAGGAATGAAGGGTGAGAAGGGAAGACTTAATATTCCCTATTTACCTAAAGTGTAAGGTAGAAAAACCAGTGGGCCAAGTGGCTTAGACAGGCTTCACTGGTGGGAAAGATCATCAGAGGCCCCACATTGTTCCAGGGAAGCCAGATTCCATGACCTTCATTCTAATCCAAGATCTTAGGTATATTGGGGCAGAGGGAGGGTGAATTCCAGCCCACGGGTAACTAAAGCCAGAATTACTGTGTTGCTTAGACCAGCGACTGTGCTTTAAGTAACAGCCATGGGTCAGGGGGCTGTAAACAGAATAGACCTTCACCCTAGGATTGTAAACAGAGAGCACGGATGAGTCCTGGATGGACAGCAATTCATTCAACAACCATCCAACAACTGACTGCAGCAGTGAGAAGAGATGGCAGCAGTGGACAGATCTACTATTCTGGGTTTCTCTGTACTTGGCATTTGGAAGCAGTGCCCCCTCCCAAAGTTAATCAAAGGTTGTGGACTATTTAATGTGGTGGAGAAACCATTAAGAGAGTGATTCTAGACTTCCTGTTAATAAGAGAGGTTGTCTTCTTCAGCAGTTATTTGGAAAAATGCAAGAAGTCCAACCATATATAGTCCCCAGGCTTATGAAGCAGGTGTTAACAATTCCATGGGACTCTGGGATCATATTGTGATTAAACAGGTAAAGCTGATCAGCCACAGTCAGCCCTACACTTGTCAGTTAACTCCTGGTAAGCTACGTAGAATTGAAGGGAGAAAAGTCAGAAAGCTATATACCCAGAGTCCGTGTCAGGAAAAAAATTAAGGTAGCACTTAAAGAGTCTTCAGTGTGAATTTTAGCATCCTATTTTAATGCCCAAGGTAGCTCTCCAAAATTGAATGTTGAAATATTCTGGAGAAGCCATTGTTTTCTTTTATATCTGATGACTTATGTCCATCCAAAGTGCTTAGTTAGTGACTGTTTTTAATTTGTGATTTTTAAAACCATAAACATATTGTACTAGTCATTTCCTTCCTACACATCTTGTGAAACTGCCACCAAAGACAATGCCCACTGTAATATTCAACATTCATGGGTGAAAACCTCTCTTCTAATTAATGCTAAAACAGAAAATGTTGAAAATAAAAGCAGATATACTTTCCTTTATATCCTGGTATTAATTCATTCATCCATTCTATTCTTTCTATTATTCACCGAAAGTACTAAACGAATGACAATCATTGATGTGTGCTGAGAATACGTGATGTGCGCAACATGTCCCTGACCTCTGGAGACACCCAGTTAAAGGGGAAGAGGAAAATAGACACATAATATGCTAAACGATGCTGAAGACAGCAGGGGCATGTGGTGAAGGAAGTGTGTAACATGGAGGTTAAGGAAAACTTGTAAAGGGTGAAAAGTATGACCTGAGTCTAGAAGACTGAGGAATGAGCAGGCATCAAAACAAGTCCCTAGTTTCGGACTTGACACTCATGATTTGTGAAGCCACTAACCAAGACAGAGAATGACCAAATGAGAATTCATTTCCAGCCAATGACAACAAATTCGATTTTGGAATTGCACCTTGACACTGCTACCTTGGTTTTGATAACAATGTAGCATAGTTGATAAGCACTAGCTTTTAGTTGAGCTGAACCGGGTTCATATTCTGGCTCTACCACTTACTAAGGTTACTATTTTGGGCAAATGGATTGAACTCTGAGAGATGTGGTTTGCTCACCTGTAGAATACAATTCATAATACCTACTTCTTAGGTTGTAAGCATTAAAATATACAATAGTATCTAATTGATAATCCTATCAATAATCTCTCCACATACCTCCTGAGCCCTGTCTTGACCTAAACCAAGTCTGTTTTGCTTCTGCTTTGTCTTGGTCTTTGCCAATGAGTGCTGCACTTCTTTCTGTGGACTGCAATCCCATCGTCATGCCATATTAGCTGGTGTCCTAGTGCTCAACCTTCTCTCTGTATAGAGTTGAATCTCCTTATTCCCAACATGCTTCATAGCCAGAAGTATATACATATGTACTATCTCACTGAGAGAGGGAATAAATAAAATCAAGGGAGTCCAAATGGGGGAAGAATAGATCAAACTATTGCTCTTTGATAATGATCAGATCTTCTATCTAGAAAAAACCCCAAATATTCAACTAAGAGACTCCTGAAACTGATAAATAAATTCAACAAAGTCTCAGGTTACTAAATTGATGGACACAAATCAGTAGCTTTCATATACACCAACAACAGTCAAACTGAGAATCAAAGAAAAGACTCAATACCTTTCTCAGTAACAACAAAGAAAATAAAATATGTAGGAATACACTTGACAAAGAAGATGAAAGACTCCTATAGGGAGAATTATGAAACACCGAGGAATGAAATTACAGAGGCTATAAACAGATGGAAAATTTTACTATGGTCCTGGATCAGCAGAATCAACAATTGTCAAAATGGCTATACAACCTAAAGTGATTTACAGATTCAATGTAATTCCAATTAAAATACCAATGCAGAACTAGAAAAAATACTTCAATGCTTTGCATAGAATGAGAAATGTCCCTAAATCGACAAAGCAACTGTGCATAGTAAGAATAAAGTGAGAAGTATCACTTTCCTAGACTTTAAACCCTGCTGCAAAGCTATAGTAAGCTAAACAGCATAGTACTGGCACAAAAACAGAGACACAGAACTATGGATCAGAACAAAGAACTCAGAGATTACATCATCCTCATATTTCCATCTGATTTTTGACAAAAAATCAAAAACATACTTTGGGGAAAAGAATCCCTATTCAATAAATGGTGCTAGGAAAACTGGATAGCGATATGCAAAAGACTGAAACAGGACTCACACCTCTCACCATGGACCACAATTAGCCTGTGATAAATAAGACTTAAACTTAAGGCCGAAAACTGCAAGAATCCTAGAAGAAAATGTTGGAAAAACTTTTATTGATTTTGGCCTAGGCAAGGAATTCAGGAAGGAGACCCCCAAATCAATCACAGTAACAACAAAAATAAATAAATGGGACCTAATCAAATTTAAAACTTCTGCACAGCCAAGGATGTAATCAAAAAAGCAAATAGACAACCAAAGAATGGGAAAAAAAAATTGCATGTTATACATCTGATAAAGGATTGATAACCAGAATCTGCAAAGAACTGAAGCCACTCAGCAAGAAACAAACAGCACCATTAAAAACTGGGCAAAAGACATAAACAGAAACTTTTCAAATGAGACAAACTCATGGCCATCGAACCCATGAAAAATGCCCAACATCTCTAATCATTAGGGAAATGCAAATGAAAATAACATTGAGATATCACTTAACTTCCATAAGAATGGCTCATTTTAATAAATCCCAAAACAACAGATGCTGATGTGGATGTGGAGAGAAAGGAATTCCTGTACACTGTTGGTGAGCCTAGAAACTAGTACAAACTCTGTGAAAAATCATATAGAGATATCTCAAAGAACTTAGAAGTAGACCTACTATTTGACCCCGCAATCACACTGCTGAGTATATACCCAAAGGAAAACAGGTCATTTTATGAAAAGAGCACCTGAACATTTAATGTTCGGTGCAGCACAATTCACAATCACAAATAGGTAGAAACAACTCAAGTGCCCACCAAAACATGAAGGATTAATAAAATGTGGTATATCCATATTATGGACTACTACCCATAAAGAAGAATGGTGACTAGTATCTTTTGCAACAACCTGGATGGAACTGGAGACCATTGTTCTAAGTGAAACTTCACAGGAATGGAGAAACAAACACATGTACTCAATACGAGGTTGGAACTGATCAATCAACACCTAAGTGCACATATGGCAGAAAATCTCAATACAAATCAAGCTGGGAGATGGGGGAAGAGGGAGTGGGTAAATTCACACCTATTGGTGTATGGTGCACACTATCAGGGTGGGGTTACACTTATAACCTCGATTCAATTTGTGCAAAAATCAAAATATGTAAACAAAATATATGGATGCCCTAATTTTATGGAGGGAAAAAGAAGGTTTTTTTCTGCTGTTCAAATTTGTGTCACCTGTTGGGATCACACCTTGCTGAAAGATTGGGTGATTACAACTATGAACCTTGCCTAATGTCCTCCATTCTTCAATCTTTGCCTCTGGGGGGAGTAATGTCACCCCACAGTCTTGGCGTGAAGCCAGAGTACACAGTCATGTTGTTCCGCTGGACTGCTCATGTGCACTGAAGGGTGACAGCTGGATCCCCGACAGCTGTTGTGTAGCTAGTTGAAGTGGGATAATCATGAGCTGGGAGGAAAGAGGAAATGCTTTAAGGATTCACTGAAGCACAACTTCAAGAAACACAGAAAAACTGGAGACAATTAGGTAACTCAAGCTGACAAGCGGCTATCAGGAACACAACTTTTCTTTTTAAAAAAAGGCATCAAGCTAACTAGGAAACACTCACAAAAGCGAAACATCTTTCGGATACTGTGGCCAGTGGTAATTAAAGCACATTTCCTGTGTGCTGGGTTTAGCAAAGACTGCTGGATCATTGCGGGTATTTTTGGCTACATGCTCATCAGTTTCAATGATTTCTATTTGAGGAGGAATGATCAGATGTCTCTTCCCTAATCCCTGTATCTTTTTAGCAGGGCAGACAGAAGTAGGGCCTTCCAGTTTTTCTTCTTTCAGAGTAAAAGATTTCAGTAACCATAGCACATGAGATTTCAGTAGCCACACCACATGAGCCAGATGTGGGTGATCTGATAAGTTGACACTTAGAAATACACGTTCTCTGGCAAAGAGTCAGGGCTAAGTCCAAATCCTAACTCAGCAACACTGAAAATTTGCTTCCTGGTCTATAAAATACAGAGAAAATACCTCTCATGGTTTTCTAAAAATTATATGAAATAATGTATGATGTGCTCATAATAGGTGCTTTAAAAACAATTAGCTCTGTCCTTTTTCTTTGATGAGCTGATAGAAAAGAGTCGGACATAGCAGTGAATGTCACCTGTCACTTAGCAATGGCATGTCTTACACTACATAAGACTCTCCTAATGCTCAAGCTTTGCTTTCTAGTTAAAGAGAGGAACATGATGTCATCATAGCCTAATTTGGCATTCCATTTATGAGTTCACTAGTAAATAAAGCAATTTCTTTACCTTCTATCTCTATCTATGAGGATATAAATTTGGAGAATGATCACATTTTTGGTATACATCTCTTTTTAAAAAGAAGTGAACTCTAAGTGACATTTTCTAACTCAATGTCAAAGTAGGCAAGTCTCTGAGGACTCCTTCACTCACAGTGACCTTACTATGAAATGTTTCCCATCTTGGCCTTTCCATAGAGTTTTTCCATATATGAAGGATTACATAGCTGAAAAATTAAGTTTGAAAATCACCCTTCTATAACATTTGTGTTCAGGAGAAGACTTGGATAATGAAGCAATAGTATGGTCACACTCTGGGCCAATTAACACAACCACTCCTCTCCTTTATTCAATGCAGAGATGGAAATTGGCACACAGTGGAGGAACAGTTTCCTGCCCCTACATCTCTGCTGAGAACTAGTTCCTAAAACCATACAGGAAATAGGAAGCATTTCAAAGACACTGCGTTGGAGGTTCTCAAGACAACCCTCAGGTTCAGCGATTCCCTGGGAGGATCACAGGACTCAGCATATAGTGACAGCTATAGCTGGGATGTTTTACAGCTAAAAGATACAAAGCACAATTGACAGAGGAAAAAGCCACCAGGGTGCGGTCTGGAGGAACCAGAAGCAGGCTTTCAAGAATCTTCTCCCCGTGGGCCCCATAGGACATGCTCGATTCCCTAGCAACGAGATGTGACAGCACGTGGGAAATGCTGGCCCAAGACAAGTGCCAATTGTGTGCTAGGTGGAGTTCCATTACCTTGGGGTATGTTCTCGGGGAATTTTTTTCTAAACATATTCAAATAAACGCTTACTTTCATGTGTTCAGTATTCGTATAACTTGTACTTTCACACATCTCAGCTGCTTTTCACTGATTTCCCTTCCTTGGTGGATTTCAGTCTTCCTTGGGGCCTGGACTGGGTGAAGGCCCCATGTACTGTCTCTAACTTTCCACTGAGGGAGAAGACTCCGGACCCCCAGAGGCAGAGGGGCGTGTGAGGAGCCAGGGGCTGGCATGAGGGGGTGAGCTGGGGAGCATCTTCCATCAGCTCTTTGCTTGCTTTCTCTCTACCCTCTTGTTTAGCAAAAGGAGCTGCCTTCCAGCCCTGAAGGGACCATGAAGGGACTTTGCCTGAGCTGACGTCCCAGTCCATCGCTCAGCAGTCCTCACTCTCCCTGGGGACAGAAAGTAGGGGCGGCAGGCAGACAAGGAATATTACTCCTCATGCCTTTATTCCAAAGGTTAAGAGCACAGTAAAGTGTCTATAATCAATAGTAAGTTAAAGTATACTTCAAAACAACTAAAAGAATGGAATTAAAATGTTCCTAACATGAAGAAATGATAAATACTTGAGTTGATGGATACCCTAATTACCCTGATTTGATTAATTCACATTGTATGCCTATACCAAAACATCACATACACCCCATAAAGATATACAACTATTATGTATTTATAATAATTAAAAATAAAAACTAATTTAAGAAAAGTGACATTAAAACTCTAGAAAAGGAACAAGAATACGGAAAACACATTCTTAGTTTGGGGGGACAGGTAATGTAAGGAATGAACTACCAAATGCCCAATCCACTCAAGTTCTCTATCAATGAAAGTGGTGACCACTGGCACACAGTCCAAATCTGAGAATAAAACGACCGAAGCCTAAAGTCAAGAAGAAAACTGTAGATTGCTGCGCAGTCTCCTTGGCCCTTGTGAATTTTATTCATCTGCTTGGAGGGAAGATGGAAAACCTATGAGAAACTGGTGTTCTTCTAGGGCAGTGGTTCTCAACCTGTCGGTCACGACCCACAGGAACTGTATCAAAGGGCCGCAGTGTTAGGAAGGTTGAGAACCACTGTTCTAGGGAATGAGGAGGAGAATAGACGTGAAAAATCTGCATTTGGGCAATGTTGTCCTCATTCTGAAAAAGGAGAGGAGGTAGTTAGGGCAGATAAAAGACTTTACCTTGAGATTCATCCCGAGCAAGATCCTAGAGAGACAATCACAGAAAACTGTGGTCTGAGACTCATTGCCCAACAGGCATCCTTCCCCGTGCTTTGGAGACCTTAACCTCATCTTATCCAATAACCATATAACTCCAAAGTCACGGTCAGTGTAAGTCTCCCCTACACCAGTGTGGGTCCCCTGCAGGTTTCCCAGCCTGTGGAGGTGGAGGACAGGTGCTGGCCCCCGCTTACTTCCTTTCCTTGTTCTCCATTCAATGCTGTCTGGGAGAAGGAAAGATGGAGCCAGTATTAGCTCCCACCATCTCAACTCACATTAGCTTATTAAATTAGCTTTCAACCCCTGACTGCCTCAAGGTGGCCTCAGCTGGTAGTGCTGATTCCTTCTAGCTACTGGTGCTAGGAGGGGAGAGGAGAAGGAGAGAACACGCGGGAGCCTCAGCCTCTTGGGTCTGGCTCCTCTGCATGGGGTCTTTGGCCAGGCCGGTGACCTAGGGGTTCCCTTGAGCCATGTGTCCCAGACAGGATAGGCTACATAATTTATAGGGTGCTGTGCAAAATGAAAATTCAGGATCCAATGGTTACGCAGCATTTCAAGACAGTTACAGCAGAACATTAAACCAAGCCCTGCCTAGGTCATGTGCCCCTGAAGTCATCTCTGACCATGGAACAAATCCAGGAGCAAAGTGTGGCAGGAACGATTAGGTTCCTGTTTCCAGGCTCGGGTGGAGGCTACGAACAAAGTCCAAAGAAGGAGATTCGAGAAGAGTGTGAAGGATTCCCAGAAAGAGACTTGATGGGTGCCAAGCTGGCTCATTAACCCCTAACTGGTGTTGGTAGCCACACCAGTGTTCAGGGCAGGTCTCATGGCGCTGCAGGCCGTGGTGCAGAGGGAGGGGCGGCCTTTCACTGCACCTGCCGGAGAGCCCAGCTGGGCCTGCATCTCACTCCCTTGCACTATTTCCCTGTGGGGACAGAGTCTGTCCAAAGCTCTGGAGAATTTGATGTGTAGGGAGGACGATGCTACAAAGGGAAACAACGCTGAGGAAGGCGCCCCGAAGGAAAAGCCCACTCTCTGCCTCATCCTTACCGACAACAAGCAGGAAGGGTCGGGATGCACGGAATTGAGACTTTGCTAAGCAATTGTGCACCCCTTCTGCCACAGACAGAGCATCTGCGCCCATAGACTCACAGGCTGAACTGCAGGGGAAACACTCCTTGCAGACGGGCGCGAGCAGAGCCCTCCTGAGAGACCAAGCGAGAGAGACTGGCCCTCGTCCGCCCCGACCTGCCTGAGCCCCCTAGGAGCTCCAGCCCGCCCTGCCCTGTGGGCAGCCCTCTTGCCACTGCCGGTCACCGCGTCCTGGTTTCGGGTTTTGCTTTTCTTGATATTATTCCCTACAAGGGGAAGGGAAAATGCGGGAAGAGGAGAACACTCATCTGCAGGACTGGCAGGACCCTTCTCTCAAAATAGCCTTTATCTGTTCAGTAGAAGTGAAAACACCTTCAATCCCATATGCTGCACCAGAGCCGCCTCGGCTCAGACAACACCCTGCCTTGCCCCAGTGGGGGCCGACCGGTGAGAAATATCAGGGCCTCTCTTAAAAGTAGTTCAAATACTGGACACATATAACTGAGAATGGGTAAAACTTGACAACCCAATTCAAAATAAGAATTTTCTCCTGGGCTGACATCTTTGTTTAAACTTAATCTTGTTTACTTAATTATCTTCATTATAGATATTAATCATCGAAGTAAGTTAATGTTTGAACACTGTATCGTCACTCATATGCCTTTAAAGCCAATTAAAGAGAGACAAATGATCCCAGTATCATAAAAATAAAATGTGCTTTATATGAGAATACTTATATGTAAAATGTATTTTATGTAAATTTCATTTTAAATAATATTACAACACAATACAAATGATATAATTAATTAGCATGATAGGTATATATGTATGCATAAAGAGAGAGAAAGCAAAAGAAAATTGGGAGAAAATTCACCAGACAGTTTACAGTAATTCTCTGGGTAGTGGAATTAGAGATGGTTTTTATTTTATTCTTTATACTTTTTGCTGTTTTCCTTTTTTTTTTTTTTTCTGAGACAGAGTCTCAAGCGGTCACCCTGGGTGGAGTGCCGTGGTGTCACAGCTCACAGCAACCTCAAACTCCTGGACCCAAGTGATTCTCTTGCCTCAGCCTCCCAAGTAGCTGGACTATAGGTGCCCGCCACAACGCCCGGCTACTTTTGGCCTGGGCTGGATTTGAACCTGCCAGCTCTAGTGTATGTGGCTGGCGCCCTAGCCGCCTGAGCTACAGGCGCCAAGCCACTTTTCTCTGTTTTTCAAATGTTTTATATCAATAACACATTTTATATATAGCACAGGAGATAAATCATTATTTTTTAAATTCCCTTCGGAGACGATAATCTATTTACTTAAAGATTTCCAGGTTTAAAATCTTTCCTTTTATATAGTGATGACATTTCATTTTCTTGCAATGTATGTCTTCACATAGCTCCTTTCGCTACAAGACTTTATTCTGTTAAGATCTGTGATTTACTTATTTTTATATTCTTAGCTACTCAACTACCTAAAATACACACAGTAAATACTTGATAAATGTTTGTAGGATAAGTGAATGAAT
This sequence comes from Perodicticus potto, assembly GCA_963574655.1. NCBI lineage: Eukaryota > Metazoa > Chordata > Mammalia > Primates > Lorisidae > Perodicticus > Perodicticus potto. Next base: position 21,587 of record CAUYRH010033719.1, on the reverse strand, counting down.
TTATGACTGAACGCAAATAAGCCATTTTCTAATTCAGACTTAACTAACTCTACTTTTGTTGATTTTTGCTCCAATTTTTTATGATTCATTCTGTGTACTAATTTTTTGCATACCAGTTTTTTGTTCATTGTTGCATACCAAATTTTTATGGTTCATTTTGTATACCAACTTTAAGTAACCCAGTTGTAGACATTTCCAAAATATTTACTTTTACTTTCATACAAACAAAACCCCCACCTTGTTTCTTTTTGTTGTTTCTACTTTGGTTTCCTTTGTATTCAGTTAAGTTGCATAGTTAAAGATAGGCACAGTGGCTCAAGCCTGTGATCCCAGATATTTGGGAGACTAAGGTGCGAGGCTAACTTGAAGCCAGAATGCCACTGCACTCCAGCTGGGGTGATAAAGCAAGAACCCAGCTCTAAAATACACATATATTTATAATAACAAGTACAACTGATATGAACAGGATAAGTTTGGAAACAACAGGCTGTTTAGGAGCGTAAGAGTCAACGGTGGAAGCGAAAGAGAGGAAGTGAAGTGAACTAGAAAGTGGTCCAAGGCCAGGAAGCATTCAACACATAAGAGACGTGAATTAGTGTGTTTTCTTAGAAACACCAAGCAAGTGAGCGAAGCGGAAGTCAGTTAGGAGAGCCCTGATGACTTACTTCCACCAGGACACCTTAGTTTGCTCATAGGATCCTTTGGAGGACGCTAGCACCCTATTTATCATTAGCTTGTCCTTCTGCTCTTTGGAAGCAAAAGGAAATAACTAAAGCACATTCAAGAAAAAAAATTGAACACATAAACCCAAATCATTCTATTCTGTGTGTATGTGTGGGGGAAGGGGTATGTTTCTGGCAGCCTAAAGAGTTAAAGTTTGGGGAAAAAAATCAATTAGATGTAAGAAAAATTTAAAAAACCCTAAAGTCACTTGGTTACAAAAATATCCTAAATTCTGGGAAATTGGCCCAAATCCTAGGTAGATTTGGAATTCATATGAGACAAGCAGAGTCTGCCTTAGAAGAACTTTCTAGTAAAAATGTGTGTATAAAAAAGGTTGGAATTAGTTGGAAGATAAAAACTGGAAAAAAAAAAAGGACAGAATTCTACCCTATATTTGGTTTATTTCAAAATTCCTCCTGAACTCTATTGTTAAATACAGTCTTTGCTTGCTTAGGTTAGATGGTTTGATAAATTTTCTTTCCCCCCAAAATAACCATTTAATTAAACCTTTGAATAAGAGTTTAAGCCTTGTTGCTGGAATTCTGTAACCATCCTAATATTCCTGGAGTATGCTGGCCATGAACCCTTCAAAATTTAATTTTGATGAGTAAATAAAACTAAACCTTGATATAAATCTAGATACAAAGAAACCATAAACAGCACAGAGATATATATGGATAAATAATCACAGATAAATAAAGTTTTTCCACCCCTCGTGAAATGAGGAAAAACTCAAGAAACAATTTTCCTTTCAACACTGAAGTGAATATGCTTATTTTTCCTTTGTTGCACCTAGCATTTTCCTTGATTATATATTATTAAGTTATATTATTAGTGAGTGTTTAAGAGTATATGAAAAAGTATTTTGAAAAGCAAATTATTATCTAATGAAATCAGCACTATTTCTTGCAGCAGATTACTGAATATTGCAGATGTGACTCATAATATACCTGTCAACAGACTAGGGAGGAAATCTAATTGTGTAACAAGTGGAAGGTACGTATACCTTGTTTTGTATCATGAACCTATTATGTTCAGAAGACATTTAAGACTTCTGTATAAAATAAGGTGCTATTTTAGTAATATATACACAAAAACAAAGAAGTTTAAAATCAATCATTAAATCTAACTCAAACTTATTTAGATAATTGATTTGACCTATATTAGATTTAAAGGAAAATGTATGATACAGTCATGGTTATTTCCATTTCTGGAAAAACATGAAAAGGTATAAGCATGAATATTTAATGGATGTACTTTGCTGATGTATGTTTTGTACTGCAAAGAAACAGGACAATAAACATTGCTATAACAAACTACTATTCAAATTGGTTTTAAAATTTGCCCATTTTTAGTATTTTTCTATTCTTCCCTTAGTGTTTTCTGTTTTTTCTTTTCATCACAACGTAAACCCTCTAAAAGTAGACACTTGACCTTCTCTTTCTTCTTTTATACTTTACCTCATAGTAGTAAGTAATGTCATTTAGATATCTAATTGGGTGTTCTCTTTATTCAAAAACATTTGTCCTGACATAAAAAACACCACAACGAAATAAAAAATAGGTAAATCAGTCATCATCAAAATTAAAAACTTTGTGTTGCATAGAACATGGTCAAAAGAGTGAAAGACATTGCAAATTAAGAAGCGGGGAGGATGGGTGGGAGAGAGGTATAAAGTTCTACTTGTTGGGTACAATGTACACCATTCTGGTGACAAGCACACTGCAAGCCCTGACTTCATCATGACATAAATCATCAGTGTAACAAAAAACACTTGTACTACATAAAATTTTTGAAATTTTTTTTTAAAAGTAAAAGACAATCCGTAGAATGGGAGAAAAGTTTTTCAAATTGTATACATATATTGGATAAGAGACTTGTGTCTAGAATGTACAAAGAACTGTTCCAATTCAGTAATAAAAAGACAAATAATCCATTTTTTATATGAACCAGGATTTGCACAGACATTTCTCAAAAGTACCTAAGTGGCCAAAAAGCATATGAAAAGATGTTCAACATCATTAGCCATCAGAAAAATATAAATCAAAACCACTTCATACCCACTAGGATAGCTATAATAAAAAATTCAGATCACAACAAGTGTGGTAAGGATGTGGAAACTGAACCTCTCAAACACTGTTGGTGGAAACGTAAAAGGGTATAACCATATTAAAAAACATTCTGGCAGTTCCTCAAATGGTTAAACACAGAGTAATACAATTCAGGAACTCCACTCCTAGTTATGTACCCAAAAGAAATGAAAACATATGTTCACATAACTTGTATGTGAACGTTCACAGCAGCAATATCCATAATAGTCAGAGAGTAAAAAAAGAATCAATAAGTATACCAGTTGATGAGTGGATAACCAAAGTGTGGCATATTTCTAGAATGGAATACCATTTGGCAATAAAAATTAGAATAAAGTACTGATATATGCTACAAGCTGGGTGAAAACATATTAGTTGAAAGAAGCCAGTCCAAAAGGACCACCTCCTATATCATTCTATTTATGGGGAATATCAGCAATAAGCAAATCCATAGGATCAGAAAGTAGGTTAGTGATTTCCTAGGGCTGGATCAGGGGAGAATGAGAAGATTGGATGTGATGACTAAATAAGCTTCAATTCAGACACCTCCTTTATTCAAAAAGTGGAGGGTCAGTGGTAGCAAGGTATCAGTAAGGCTGCAAGTTGTTGCAAACTCAAGCTCATGAGTTCTTACACATTTGTGGGCTTACCTGCCTGAAGTTAGTCTCAGAAACCCTGAGTTTTGTGTTCTGTTTTCCTCTAACTATCTTGATGTCCTTGAGAAATTTACTTAACCTTTCTGAGTCTCAGTAAGTCAGAGATCATAGCAATGACCTCGTAGATACAGCATGAGGGTAGATGATATGGCAGCAGTTAGAAGGCTCTATAAACTGTGCGTTACTATACAAAGCAGTTGCTTTATCAGTTCTGTAGACCCCAGGGCCCTCATAACTCAGGCTGAAGGGGACCTGGCTCATATCACCTAACTACATCAGGTTCAGGAGCCAGGATCTTTATTCAAAATGAGCAATCACACTGTCAAGCAGATTGGATCATGCCAGTCCGTCCGCTCATTTCCTTCTGAGGAGAGAAATCTATTTGAGAAACCTGATTACCCTCGGAGGGTTCCTTAGAGAACACAGAATCCAGGAGTTGGGTTATCCTGGGAGCTTTATCATGAAGATATGGCCAACTAATGAGTCACCTTCCTCCTCTATGGGGACACATCTTTCAAACAGACTAAACATGGTTCCTTCTTTAGTTGAGGGACTGCTCACAAATATGCCCTTATGCCTCTATCTTTCCAGGTCACCCTCCTACCATGCTGGTATTGATCACTTGCTAAACTTCAGCTTTCTCCTTCATTTCACGCAATAAAAGACAAGCCAATCCCCAGTGTCAGACATCTTTTGTGTTTATTATGTTTTTCAGGTAGACTGGTTTCCTGGTGACAGTGTGTAGCATACAATTTCCCACTCTCTCTACAGAAACATCAATCCAATCAAGGTTTCCCAGAGAAGGATAATCTTAGCTACATGGTGTGTCTCCTGCTCCAGCATCTTCTTTCAGACAACTTCCTTCTGCCCTCAAAGATACTCCATACATGTGGACTTATATGATCACTGTAAGTTGTGCCGATCAATACCTTGATGGTTGGTTACCTTGTCATGATTGGAACCTTCCGATAAAACACAGTCCTCGGCCTCTCTAACTTTTCTTCCCTACTAGAGAACACATAAAATCAGCTTTCCTTTGAAAGAATTTCAATAGTAGAGAAATAAAAAATATTAAAATCACTGGATTGCTGATGTTAATTTTTACCCTCATTGAGAGTTTTCTACTATTTTAGAATGAAAAATTAATTTTTAACAAATTTATTTTCTCCAGTAATGTAGATATTATAATAGAGTCTACATGGCATTATAATAAAAAGAATGTGGATTTGGGGACCAGAACATTGGTTTTATATGGTGACCCAGCCTATTGTGAGTAGTGTGTCTTGATCCAGCTGCTCACACAGGCTGAACCTCACTTTGTTTATCCATTACAAATATCTTACCAGAGCTGTCCTGCAGCAGTCAAAAATAATGCAAGATAACAAGCAAAGTGATTGCCATGCTGTCAGTACAACACAAAGATAGCTATTATTATTGGGGCCTTCGCATTCTTTAAAGAGGCTTCTCTCATTTTGAGTTTAAAGTCAGTATTGGTCACAACTTGCTATGTGACCTTCTGAAAGTCTGGGTCTTTCTGTTCATTATTTGAAAAGTCAAGTAAAAATGATGCTTTTCCATTTTTAAAAGTCATAACTGTGGTTAAATAAGTTTTTGTCAGCACACTGAATTCTTTTCTTATTTTTATTTTTCTCTTACTTTTTCCCTTCAAAAAAGTAACTCAGCGCATTATAGAACTTAAGTAAGGTTTATAGGGCAGTCTCTTAAAAAAATGACCTATGTAAAGAAACACAAACTGTATCTCTATAAATTTGTTCATCTGATCTCACCTACTATTTCGGGAAAGACAGAGACACACACAGAGAGAGAGAGAGAGGCTCACAGCCTTACAGGCCTCTGACTTCAAAGCCTCTTAGTTTTTAAACTGCTGTTTGACTTGGAAAAACCATGGTCAGATGGTTAAAAGCTGAGGCTTTTAAAAAATCAAACACCATTTAAAAGTCCTGCTAACTGCATTCCCTGGGTTTTATAACCTGGTTCTTTTCCAGAAAGGAAAGAATGATCTGTGAGGGGAATAGTATGCAATGAAACATTTTTAGTGAGTCAACATTTTTACTTTCTAAAAGTGCCCTACATGTTGATAACACTAGTGCAACTCTTCCACTGAATAAAACAGATGCAGAAAACAGAAAAATCAGAGACGAGAGGTCTGCTATAGAATCCTAAGTAGAAGACAGCCCCAGAAACAGCAAAGATAGTTTTCAGACTTCTCGTCCTTCAGATGATGGAGGCATCCTCACGTTCCTGGGCAGGCCTTGCAGGCCCCTGTAGCCTGGCCTTTCCCTGTCATGTCATCTCCCAGTCACTCAAAGAAGGGCTGCCTCCCCATTTTTCACTGATACCCTGTATTAGTCTTCTTGGACAACCATAATAAAACATCATAATGTGGGCGGCTTAAAGCATGGAAATTTATTTACTCACAGTTCTGGAGGCTGGAAGTCTATGACCAGCATGTCAGCAGGGTCCAGGTGAGGGTCTTCTTCCTTGTTTATAGATGCTATCTGAGCAGGTGGCCTTCTTTGTGCCTGTAGAGAGAGGGGGAAGCAAGGCTCTCATGTCTCTTCCTGTAAGGACACCGTCCCATCATGAGAACCCCACTGTTATCACCTCATCTTACTCCCAAAAGCCCTGACTCCAAATACAATCACATTGGATTACATTGGAGGTTAAGGTCCTAATATATGAACTTGGGGGGAGTACAAAATCCCATCTAGCACTCCTCTAAACCTCTCCCTACCATATCACTTTATGAAAATTTAATGGCTTATAACATAACAGTCACCAGATAAAGTGAACTGAGATACTTATAAAAGCTAAGCAGTTAAACCCCACACCAAGTTAAGATCTCAATATAAGGGTGAACATGAGTTTGTGTTCGATTTAAAATAGTTTGACATAGTAAATTTCACATTAACTTTATGCCCACTCTGTAGAAGAAAAGGTCAATTAACTCAGGAAAGGAAAAACAAACACCATGTGCCCTCTCTAGTTATTCAAGAGTAGTTGATGGGCACACATGGGCAAGGAAGAAGTGCAAATTGTTGGAAATCAAGAAGGAGGAAAATGAGAGATTGTTCTTCAGTCTTCTGGACTCAGAAATCCCAATTTTCAAAGCCCAACTCACTAAAAATATTCACATTTACATAACTCAAGAAATTGATGTATCAATAAGAATGCTAATACATAGTAGTCAATGAAAACTAAAAGTTGTCACACACACCAGGATATTCGTACTGACACGGGCTCCAAATTCTAAAGGGTTCTTCTTCGAAAGTCAAGGTACAGTCAGAAAGCTGCTTGCTCAGCACAGGGCTAAGACAGCCTGACACATCCAGCCTCACTAGAGAAACAGCCTTACACCAAAGGGACCGTGAGAACCACAGCCTGACAGCAGGATTTTCTCTTCCTAAAAAGCACCCATCTGAGGGCTACCACATTACTCTGATACTACACACATCGGTTACTAAATAACGCTGCGTCCAGTGGAATCCTCCAGACTCCCTCAGGCCTGGGAGACATTCCCACCTCCCTGGTAGAGATATTAGGACATGAGTGCTCAGATCAAAGCCTCAAGAGCCAGAAAATCTCAGTTAGAATCTCCATTCTCTCACTTCTTGGCCATGTGACCTCAAGGACTTTGTTGAAAATACCCAAACATCAGTTTCCTTCCACTTCAGCATTAAGATAATAAGCCCCCATTCTTCTTATTAGTGTGTCATAAGAATGGAAAATCAAGTATCCAGTATGCTCAATACTAAAAAGAAGCCAGCCTATGAACTAATACACGCCCACATGACAGGAAAAGTTTAATTCATGTTGGGGGGAGGAGGCATGAGAGGGGATGGGGAGAAGGAAGGGAGGTTGCTGCGCTCCCACTTAATGGCCACCATGTAAGGTATATGGCACACCTCCTGAGTGAGGGGTACAACTACAACAGGGACTTTACCTAACAAATGCAAACATTGTAACCTAATCATTGTACCCTCATATTAATCTGAAATTGAAAAAGAGATAATAATCCCATGTAAGTTGGAAAATTGTTGTAAAGATTAGATATATAATGCTTTTAGCACATTAGCCAAGTTTAACCTATCACTTAGCAGGAATGTAGAAATCTGATGAAATTCATGATCTGATTGTATAGCGTGACCCCCAGTATACAATTTCATTTGTCTGATTCGCAGCTATGGGTTATCTCATAATTGCTCTTAGAATCTACTTACCCTGTTGTGATAGAGGCAGGTGACATAACCTTTCTAGAGTGCACACTGACTTTCCGACCTCTGACAGAGAGGGCTTCTGGAGATAACATTACTTACCATGTTCCCAGCACAGGAGTGGAGAGTTCAGGCCACAGAGAGATCATCAGTGTGGAAAGTTTGTCACCGTATTTAAAGGAGGCAGCAGAAGAGACCATAGAAACAAAAGGCACGTGTAAACGGCTTACATTCTCATGGGCCCGCCAAAATGCATGTGACCCCACTCCTTCACCTTAGGCTTCCTTTATTGCAAAATACAATGCATCTGACCAAAAGTACATATACTGGCTTTATCAGTAATAGTTTCCTTGTTTTTATGGATTCTTAACTACTTTAGTTTACTCTGTTTTTTTATTTCAGCATATTACGGGGATACAAATGTTTTGGCTACATGAATTGCTCGTGTACAGTTTGAGCAAAGTCATAAACGTGCCCACCATCTGGATAGTGTGCGCTGGGCCCGTTAGGTGTGATTCTACCTTCCCCTCCACCCCCGCCCACCTGCTTGATTTCTGTTTTACTTTCCTACTTGTACGTGAGTGTTGATCAGTTAGGTCCAATTTAATAGTGAGCACGTGTAGTGTTTATTTTTCCATGCTTGCAATTTTTCACTTAGGAAAATGGTCTCTGGTTCCATACAGATTGTTACAAGAGGTATTAGTTCATCTTTTTATTGCTTGGTAGTACTCCGTGGTTGGAGTACTTGAATTTTTATTAATTAATCCACTCATGAACTGATGGACACTTGGGTTGATTCCATACCTTTGCAATTGTGAATTGTGCTGCAATAGATATTCAAGCATAAGTATATTTTTGATAAAATGGCTTTCCCCCTCCTTTGGCTAATAGTCCCTTAGCCACAGAATTGGGTCAAGGGTTGGCATGTGATTTGGTTGCTGCAGTCAGAGCTAGTCTTGGGACTTGGACGTGATGCTCTCTTTTCCACTGAACTTGAACCTGAGACTTGGGTATTAGTCTGCAGCTGGGCGGCTGATGCTCAGTTAGGGTCAAGGAGGATAGCAACTACATAAAATTGATTTTTGCTTTGCTTTTCTCCCTTTCAGTGAGAACCCTAACTACAAATACTTCTTCGCTTTTGTGTACTCCTCAAATACCTCTTCCATATCTTTCAAGAGGAAAGGTAGATCTCATGTGATAGAGAATTTTAGACCAACCCTCTGTACCCCTGAGCTCTGGGCAGGATACTTGTTTAGCAGGTGGCTGATTGTTTTACACATAGAAAGAAACCTCCTTCATCTGAAACTAGATTGTAAGTCTCTTCTTCCTCAAGTTTTGTATTATGCCTTAGTCTTTCTTTTTTACTGGGACATTTTTTTTAAAAACACAGAGATAGGGTTTGGATTTCAATAGCATTACTTTTATCTATCTCCAAATTGTCTGTGATCCTCATTCTGAACTTTCCCCAGGAAACCTGTAGCACTGGGCCAGGAGCCTGCCTGACAGCACACAGGGCTTCCGCACTGAAATCTTTCACTTCCTCGGACCCCAGACGGCCTGTACACAACTAGCATGCCTTTGCTTTCCTCCATCCCTTGCTCATTACTTAGACCCCTAAGTCTTATATATTGTTTTAATTAACATTTTAGGAGCTGCACTTAGAGAGCGGTGATTAAGTCTGAGTGGGATGGTTCGTGATTACTCTCAGAATGGTATCATATTCAAAGTGAAGAAATGCTTGCGAATTTCAATTGCTTCTGCTTTTGAGTCTGAGAATAAACCTAGCATTCAAAATGGCCATCAGAAAAAGAAGCAAGCCTGCTTGCTTACATCTTTGTAAAGGGACTCATGAAAACCTCACAGATAATGCTTTTTTCACTATTAACTTTTCTTTCCACTCCCCTCTCCTTTTCAGATATAACACCCTAGGCCCTGGACTCTGGGCTCTGAAGTCTGGGCAGGGTACTTGTTAATCACAGGGCTGATTATTGAACACGTAGAAACAAACCTCCATCTGAAATGAAATTGAAAGTCTCTTTTTTCTCAAGTTTTGTATTGTGCCTTAGTCTTTGGGATATTTTTGAAAAACTCAGAGATAGGGTTTGGGGTTCAATGTTTCTTATTATTCTTTGCTTGGTTTTTCTCTTTATATCCCTTCTCCCTCAACCCCCACACACATAAAATTAGCCAAGTCAGAGCTTACAAACTGGCAGGCTGTAAGGCTGGCCCACAGATAGGTTTCATTTTTGCCTTTACAATGTATTTTAGAATTTTGTCTTTGTTATACTCATTTAATGTCAGAAGATGCTACATAACAATTCTCCCTTCAAGATTCTCCTGAAATATCAGGATTTCTGGCACCCAAGATCATTCCCTCATGGCAACAATTAGCTGTAGTCAAATAGTGACTACCTCTTTCATCTTAAAAGTGATCCAGTTTTGCCCATAAACTCAGGAATGGATTAACTAACTGTGGTATATGTGTACCATGGAGTACTATGCCACCATCTTTTCTTATGCCATAAGAAAAGATAGAGGCTTTACATCTTTTGTGTTTACCCGATGGAGTTGAAACACATTCTTCTTAGTAAAGTATCACAAGAATGGAAACAAAAGTATCCAGTATACTTAATACTAACATGAAACCAATAAATAAACAACTATACACCCCCACAAAAGAAAAGACACAAGTATAGGCCAGTGAGCTGGAGGGGAGGGAAGAGAAAGGAGGGAAGGAGGAAGAGTGGGGGCGATTGGTGGGATCTCCCCTGATGTGCACTATGTGAGGGTGTTCAGCACGCCCCCTGGTGGGCGGGATCTCACCTGATGTGCACAATGTGAGGGTGTTCAGCACGCCCCCTGGTGGGCGGGATCTCACCTGATGTGCACAATGTGAGGGTGTTCAGCACACCCGCTGGGTGAAGGGCTGGATTACAACTTGAACTTTACCTTAGAATTGATAACAATGTAACATAAAGACTTGTACCTTCATACTAATCTGAAATTTAAAAAAGAAAAAAATGATCCACTTCACTCATTTTCTCCCTTCTCTGTCCTGCTTGAAGTCCCAGGAAGGCAGCATGATATGGACTATAGCTACAAAATGTACCCACAGGACTGTCCTTCACCCAGCCATCCTAAGCAGGACAGCAAGAAACATGTTACCCCAGGATATTTTGCATAACCTCCTGAAACACCTGATTATCAGAAAGAGTATTTTTTAAAGTATAAGGGCCATATAATTGGGTCACCTAAATATGTTTTTATTCTACTTATGATTACTGTTTAACAAGTCACATGAAAACACAGTAGCTTAAAAATGCCAACAGCCATTTACTCATTCCATTGGGCAGAGCGTGGCAAGCTTGGCTATTCTCTGCTGCTTGAGACACCAGGGAGAGCTGCTCACAGGTGCTTCACACCCAGGGGCTGGGATCATGGCTCATTCACTGCTGCGCCTTGGGGCTGTTGCTGGGTGTCAGCTGGTGTGGTTGGCGGGAACATCAACCTGGGAGCCCTCACCATATGGCTGCTTGGCTTTCTCGTAGCACCTTGGCTTCATTACAACTATTAGCACCCCAAGAGACAGGAAGTGGAAGCTACTATTTAAATCCTGGGCCCAGACACCTACACAGTACCTCTCCCACTGTACTCTGTTGGCCAAGCAGTGACTGTGCCCAGAGGCAAGGAAAGGGGATGGAGAACTCAGCTCTCAATGCAAGAGAATTTGGCGGCCATGTCTTAAAAGTACTATGCTTACTAGAAATGAAAACACATGGGTTTTACCTTAGACTCACTTAAATCGTCTTTCTAAGGCTTGGCACTGGAAATCTAGCAGTAACAAACATCGCCAGATCTTTCTTAGACTAAAATTTGATTTATAAGTCAATGTGTTCTATTTTAACACAAAAGCTTTACCATCCCTATAGCTCTTCAGCCAGGATATTTTCTGATATCCTGCGATCGTCACATTTTGTTGGATGGGAGGAGATGGTGTTGAGTGGTTGGTTCATTCTAAACTTGAACTCCTTTCATACTACAGACAGAGCAGAACACAGGAGGGGGTAGAAAGCACCCAGCAAGTGGAGGGCTGATCATCCTAAAATCATCACGAATGTGCATGCTGTACGGAGCTCCACAGCTGATCAGAAACGTCAGCAGATCTTCGTGTGTAGTACCCCTCACTTTTGAGAAGACGTGATTTCTGTCCATATGAATATTGAAGAGGGGGAATCATTTCAGTGGAGACGTGTGTTAGTTGGGTTCTTCTTAGAAACACCCTGAGATGAAGACTGAATGAACATAGTTTATTTGGGAGGTTCAGAGACAGGTAATTCAGAGAAGTGAGGCTCGCAGTGGGGACTGTTATTAAGCCAGATACCTCGTGGGTGACTAGAGCATAATCCTGCCGGGAAGCTCTGATCCAAGACAGGACACACACACACACACACACACACACACACACACACACACACGAGTCATCTTGCCGAGGGGCAAAGGAGCACAGATATTTGTGCTCTGGCTCTCGAGTAATTTTTAAAGATGCTTCAAAGGAGTCGTTAACTTCTAAATATTTCAAAGTGGGTTCCAGAGGCCCAAGAGTAGGTATTGGCCCTTGTGAACCAGGCTGATATGTGTGGAAACGGTTAGGGATCCAAGAAGATATAAGTAGAACACACCTACAAAATGTCAGAAGATCTCCCAGGAGAAGCTCCAACCAGTTCTGTGTGATGTTTCTGTTTTGTTGTTTTCGATTGTATGCAGAAATGCCTTACTTTGCTTGGAGGTGGAGAATGAGCCTAAATGAGAAACTTGTGCTATTCCATCCTTTTCCAAAGAAAGTAACTTCTTATCAACCAAAGAGCATTTGTGACACTGCTTCCAGATGTGTCCGGTCTAGATTTGAACAGGCCAGATCCAGAGGAGCCCACGGCACGGCACAAGCGCAGATGCACAAAGGCTGTAGGGTTTCTTTGGCTCCATTACGACCCTGGCTTTGCAGGCTACTTTGATGTCATCTCTCCGTGTTTACTGTGTGGTATTTTATTTCACAAGCCGGGGAAAACATCTGCTCTATTTCTTTCAGCTGGCTTTGCTCTTTTAGGTAGTGTTTGGGATTATCATTTGGAAAGGCTGCGTTCGGAATTGCCAGTGATGACACATGTGCTGGCTCTGTGTCTCCTAATGTTCTTTCCTATTGCTCCACCACATATCTTTACCGGCCCCTGTGCTGCCCAGATGACCCTTCAGATACTGGTTTCCACAGTCGTTCTCTGCAGAAGGCAAGGAGGTTGCAAGGCAACTAATGAATTTTGATGGTAATGCTTCTGCCTAGAGTGAAAACAGTTATCTAATCATCATTCACCCAGGAGGTGACATAGCGGAAGGTCCCAGTTATTTTGATCACATTTCTTTGATTCATAAATCTATCCAGCTTACCAAATGTATATCATTCTCCCCCCACCCCCAACAGGAGCCTGTCTTCTTTCTAGGCCATTTCAAATACAGGAAGGCAAAGCCAAGGTATTGAGTTTTATATGTGTGAAGAACCTTGGACACAGTGATACTACATGGGGTGGTATTTTTTTTCATTATTATATATTGTTTTATTTTTTTAATCTCAGAAAGGGGGTACACATGTTTATTTGTATACTTTGTTTTTTACAAACGGAATCAAAGTTATACACATAAGTGTGCCCTTCACCCAGATAGTGTGAACCGTACCCCACAGGCCTGAATTGACTCATTTCACCTTATCACATTTTCACACCAGAGACATTTTGCATGACCTTCTTAAGGAAGCTTACTAGTCAGATTCATCATATAGATATAGATATAGATATAGATACATACAGAGATGCAAAAAATAAAAATAAAACTGTTTATGTATAATATATCATTTTTTATTCTCTTTTTTCTTTTTTTATTATTTTTTATTGAGTCATAGTATCCATATGCATACACCACAATCAAGGTAAATATAGATATGTTCTATTTGGTTCTGACAAAAATATGAATTATTTATATAGACATCGAGGAGAAATCCATATTATTATATCTTATGTTCTAATTTTCAATGGAGTCATCTTATTAAAATTATTCAATTTTATTTGTTCCTAACAAAAGTAGTTGATTTAGTTGCCTACGTTTTTAAAATAGCATATTTTATGTAACAATATAGATTTCCTATTTCTTTCAAAAAGTTAAGACTCAGGAACACTGAGCCCTCTACATAGCAACAATAAGCTAAAGTGATTGTTAACCTCTACCTCCTTCAGACTGGGAAAGTACTCTCCTGTTTGCCACAGACCTCACGACTCCCTGTTATCTCCCCAACACTAGGGCCCAGTGTCAGTTACCCCTATGCTTGCAATAGCACTCAACTCCATTCATGTATGTGCTATCTAATCTCTGAAAAGATTTGGAATTTTGGTCCTATACAGACTGAAAGTTACAGGGACAGAAACTATGTTTGTCTACTCTCATTCATCCAGCACTTAACAAGCAGTAAGTGCTCAATGAATATGAGTTGAATGAATAAAGGGAAGGGGAAGAATAAATGCATTCTTTATCAAGATAAGATACTTGCTTAGAAAAATAATATATTTTTTTAGCATAGTAGTAGTTTAGCATGCCACAGTCACCAGTAACTTTGCGTAACATTCAACCACCACCTTGACTCAGGACCAAAGTTACCAGATCCATGCCAGGGGCTTGGGGTGACCAATGTGACAGTACACAGAGTTTTCTGACGGAGACTCTAGAATGTTTCCACTTCCAGATCACATAATGCATTATTAATGAAGGTAAAATAAACAAAAACAAACAAAAAACACACTGTACCTTAAGTTTGAAAACACAACCATTTCAGATTTGAGCATGATTGGTGTGGCTCCAGATGTTGGGAAATCCAGCTTTCCCCTCCCATTTCCCTTATGGAGCCCTCATCCCATTAGTACTACTCAACTAATTAAGAATATTCAATTTAATTTTTTAGAAATAAATGTCACTAACAGAGAAGAATGTAACTTTGCTCTTTTTCTTTCTTTATTTTAATAGATTTAGGAGGTAAATATGGTTCTTTGTTACGTGGAATAAAATATGTACTGAAAAGTCTAGGTTTTCAGTGTACCTGTCACCTGAATAATGTACATTGTACCCAAGAGTTCGTCCTCTACCCATCTATCCCCTTCTGAGGCTCCAATGTCCTTTATGTCACTGTGTATGACTATGCACACCCACTGCTTAGCTCCTGTTTGTAAATAAGAACATGTAGTGTTTATTCTCTTGTTTTTGGGTTACTTCACTCAGGGTAATGGCCATCCAAGTACATGCAAAAGACATTATTTCATTCTTTTTCATGGCGGAGTAGTGGTCCATGTGTACATTCACCACATTTTCTTTATTCCCTCATCAGTCGATGAGCACTTAGGTTGATTCCATATCTTTGCAATTGTGAATTGTGCTGTGATAAACATACAAGTACAGGTGTTATATTTTTATAAAATGCCTTCTTTTCTTTTGGGTAGATCCCCACTACTGGAACTGCCGATTGAGTAGTAGATCTACTCTTAGTTCTTTGGGAAATCTCCATACTGTTTTCCACAGAGGTTGTACAAATTTACATTCCCACCAACAGCAAAAGAAGCAACGACAGAGTGAATAGTCTACAGAATGAGAGAAAATATTTACAAGCTGTACATGTGACAAAGGACTAATATGCAAAACCTACAAGGAACTCAAACCAATCGGCAAGAAAAAATCAAATAATCCTATTAAAAGCAGACAAAAGTCATGAATAGACTTTTTTCCTAAAGAAAAGAGAGAAATGGCAAAAAAAAATACATGAAAAACATGCTCAATGTCACTAATCATCAGGGAAGTGCACATTAAGACCACAATGAGAAACCGCCTTACTCCCATCAGAATGGCCTCTACTAGAAAGTCAAAAAACAGCACCTGCTGGTGTGAGGGCTGGGAAAAGGCTTTGCTTTATTTTTACAGGAGTTCCTTGCTTTCTAATGTTTCCTTGTGGTCAGAGTGGATCCCAGGACTCATCACAATCAGGGAAACGTGTTCACCAGGGATTTGACCCTGTCTCAGCTGAGATTCCTCCTGACCTAATGGCCCAACTGTGGAGCATGGACTCTGCCCATCTCAGCATCCTGCCTCCCCCAAGGGTCAACGATACCAAGGAGAGAAGGGAGTCTCTGAACCAGCTGACCCTTGGATTAGAAACCTAAGCTGCAAAGCAGATATCAGCAAACCTACAATATTTTTATCTATCACACTGAAAAGGGAACCTTTTCCTAAGGCAGAAAAGCACTCCTCTTTCAGTTTAGAAGCAAATTCAAACTCTTTGCCCTGTCCTACAAAGACTGACATGAGAGTCAGCCTCTGACCTCATCCCCCACTTTCCTCTGAGGGCCTTGGTTCTGTGCCCCAAATGTAGCAGGTACTTAGAGACATTTGCACTGGCCTGGAAAGCTGTGATCTGCACACAGGCAATTGATTTTCATCAGGCCCCAAGCTTTGATGTCACTCCCTCAGGGAAACCTTCCTTGACCACCCATTTGATGTACCCCAACTTTCACCTTTACCCACAACGCAATTACTATCAGAAATTATGTTATTTGTTGGTCTACATGTTTATTCTTTGTTTTCATCACTGAAAAGATATAGTTCATTTTCACGGGGCTCTGACCTCTATTTGTCATTGTGTTCCCAGCATGAAGCCCACGGTAAGTTAAGTCCTCAATAAATATTTGTTTGATGGATGAATTCATAACAGAGATGCTCAAAGGCAGAAAAGAACAGAGCATGATTACTGTAGGAGGAGAACAAAAGAAAGCCAGAAAGGAAGGAGCGAGGAAGAGGAGTCCACAGAGCAGGGACAACAGGCAGAGGCGGCAGTGGCTTCCCTCCCCAGCAGGGCAGCCCTGCTCAACTACCTTCTCTGTGGACTTTCCTGTCAGTGCAGCAAAAAGTTCAGTGGAGCATTCACAAAGGACGAGGTGCAGAAATCAGCCACTATGGCTCACTCCAGCCCCCGTGCTGTGCTCCCAGCCTGCTCATTCTCTGTGAAGGCTGCTGGAAGCAGCCAGCAACTGGGAAAGCCAGGATCCCACCTGGAGCCTGCCAGCTTTCTTGAGCCCCCAGGTGGACCAGAATGTTGGCTGTGGTGTCTCCATTGCCACTACCACCTTTTCCTGTTGGGTCCATTTATTCCTACCCCTGTCTCTCTCATGGGAGCCTGATCCCCAAACCTAAAAGGCTTTGGAAGGGCAAACCTGATTCCCGACAATGATCTGTGGGATCAACCCAATCATTTATTACAGACGACATTTATTGAAGGCTAACTAGCCAAGTTAACCTCTTCCTATGCTTACTTCATTTAAGCTTCCCAATCACTCCATAAGGTAGCAACTACTGTTATCTACATTCCTCATATACGTAAACTAAAGCTTAGAGAATTGAATAACCTGCCAACATCACAAAGCTGAGTAAATGCTAGAATTGGTATATAAACCAAAGTCAATCTGGTTCTTTTAACTGTCACTACCTTTAAATGAGTAAAACTATACTCTGACCTGTCTTCTGGTATTTGGTACCTTTCTCTCAGTTTAACTAACTAGTTAATTCCTTTTTCTTTTTTTATAGGTGTGGGGAATAAATACCACAGAACTGTATATTCATTTAATTTTCTGTAGTTAGCCACCATGATTTCCAAAGAAATGTAGTGATATTTGCACATTGTTTAATTTTTTCCATGGGGGTAATTGTATGGGCTATTTTCAGCTTTTTGGGATTTTTATTTATTTATGTATGTATTTTTTGGACTCCCTCCTAGCCTGCCTTAGCCCCCACAAACCTTCAAGCCTTTGAAAGCAGTTTTTCCCACCTGTACCACACTTTCTGTGCCATGCTGCCCCCTGGTGGCTAAGTAAATGCAGCCTCAGCTCAAGCACCATTTACATCTTTAGGATCCAGAAGCTGCATCCCAAATATAGGGCCAAACCTACATTCAGTCTCAGCGGATTATTTAAAATAATTTGCCTGTATTTCTGAATGGAATATGAGCAATGATATTCTATGGCTTCCCAGGAATCCAGGATTGGGATATGTGATCAAAATGACTACGGGAGACACTTCCAAATAACGCATGCTTCATTTCATCTGCTTTGGGTGCCAAATTATTTCTTATTGCTTTTCTTCCCTTTGATTAAAATACATAGAAGAGATTGTGGTGGTAATTAATGTGAGCTCTACAACCAGTGCCTTCTTTTGACATGACACAGAAGGAGTGTAAATCAGATTGCTTTTATAATGGAATGTATTATATTGTACTGTGGAATGCAGCCCCCTGTGTAGGAATTCTGGAATTGTCTTCTCAATTTGAGAGAAGTAGGGACTTTGCAGGAAAAATGGAGAAGCTGGGAATAATTCTCTAAAAAGCCTCATATTAGAGGGAGGTACAGGTGGAAATGTAAGTATATTCAAGGTTTGCTTGTTAGTTTTTTACGGGTCTTTTGAGAGCTTGTGTGCCAAACAAGAAAAACTCAGAAGTTATGTCAAACTAAGGTTACAAGATTGACAGTCCTAACTGAATTAACTCACAATTCAGTTTTTCTTCATTGAATCTACCAGTGACTTTGATGAACTGGCAGACAAGGTGAAAGTGGCCCAATGTATTAGACCAGACCGCAAAGTTTGCAGGGTCTAAGTTTCAAGAATTCACTTCAAGGTTGCTCTAACTTTGGTATTATTACCAAGGCAGCAAACAACAGTGCAAAGGTTATAGATGACATAAGGGAGATGTTTGCTAATGCAAACATATTCATTCCCAAGGCATATTTCAAAATGCAATGGTTAATTCAGTCCGTGTAGGGTGACTAATTTCCCAGAACAATGGAGCTACACCCAGATCTGATAGGGAGACAAGATACCACACAGAAATCCTGGCCTTCAGGGAGAATGCTATAGCTGGGGGAGAGAGGCTAGGGCTGTTTCTCTTGAAGAAGGTACAAATGCATTGCATATAAAGAGTATGTATATGAAGACGGTGTTGATGGACAGCGGATGGTCCAAGGGATACAAGGGTTTTTGCTGCTCAAAGTGGTCGTATGACATAGTTCTAGTTAATGAGAAAGAGAATCCCTGGTGAGGGTGACCTTTCCCAAGTAAGAAGCCAAAGCCTCCTTAGGAAAAACAGGCAGGCTTCAACTTTCTTTCACCCTTTTGTTCACACCTGGAACACAGAGGTGGGTCGGGGGTCCTGAAGCCATCTTGTCACTATAAGAGAACAAGCATAAATATGAGGCTGAAATATGAAAGGTGGTGGAGGGGGTCACAAGACCCCGCTGAGCCCCACTCCTGCCCCGCACTGGCTGCTCCTTCTTGCATTTCTTTGTGAGACAAATAAATCCTAATGTTTAAGCTACACTTGTAGAGTTTTCTGCTATTTATAACTAGATACATTCCTAACAGATTGTCTGAGCTAGGCTGCTATAACAAAACACCAGATTGGGTGGTTTAAACAACAGAAATTTATTTCTCACAGTTCCGGAGGCTGGAAGTTCAAGATCAAGGTGCCAGCAAATTCTGTCCCTGGTGAAGGCTCCCTTTCTAGCTTGAAGACAGCTGCCCTCTCGCTATGTGGCCTTTCCACGGTATGTACTTAGAGGGATAGAGTTCTCTCCTTTCCTCCTCTTATCAGAGCACGAGTCCCATCATGAAGATCCCACTCCACTGGCCTCACCTAAACCCAATTTTTTCCAAAAGGTCCCACCTCCAGAGAACATCACATTGGGGACTAGAGCTTCAATATATGAATGAGGGGGGCCAACACAAACATTCATCCCATAACACAGATATGTCAACATATCAGCATATAGGTTCACCATAACTGCCCTGTGTTTTTACTTCTGCACAAAGCTGTCTAAGAAACCGTAATTACAGAGCAAGTGCATGGGTAAGGCTATCCTGGGACCATGAAGCATTTGACACATTTCAAATTCTGGCAAAATGTATCTTACCTAAGCCCACTTGAAGAGATAGAAAAGTTTGATTAAAAGATTCATTTAATTATTTCAGTCATAAAATTTAACTTTCTGTATTTGGGAGATTCAGATTGTGAATAATTAAAAGAATATTTATATTTGGTGATCAACTTTGGTAATGCATGTCAGTTAAAATAAAATATGCATAAACAGACAATTTAAACCAACTTCCTTATAGTTTCCAGACTACTTGTAGCTCTGCTATTTTTTATTGACGTAGACTCATTTGACAATCCAGAAGAAGGTATAGCCCATGTTGTGAATAGTCAGGAAAACATCAATATATAGTTAATTATTAGAAATTCGTCTATGACTGTGAATTGATATAAATTCTAAAGGGATGACTCGGGGTAGCCTATTTGAAAAAGAAATTTGGAAATAAAAGAAAATTTTCGGTAAAATACAAGATGTGTTTGTGTTAATTCAGCAGAAAACTATCTGGGTACATTAAAAGAGAACTATTAGTATCATATGGGATATATAATGTATTCATAATAGTGATTCACACTTCAAATATAGGTCACAGTTATGGCCTTGCGTTATTATGATTTTATTTTCTCTGATGCATGAGTACTGTTATTAAATAAGCAAAGCAAAACAAACAACAAAAAAAGGAGAACATTTTAAAACATCTCACTGGAGTCCTGAATGTTTTTCATTCACAAAACTTAGAGTCCTAAAGATCGAATATATTTTAAAATTTCACTTCATATCCACAGTCACTCAGTCTTATATAAGAATCTTCTCAAGTGTAACCTACAGCTTCATGTCCCACAGATGGTTGGGTTTTTTTCCTTTGTCAGTATTCTTTTTTTTATTATTATTAAATCATAGCTGTGTACATTAGTGCAATCAAGGGGTACTATGTGCTGGTTTCATATACAATCTGAAATGTTTTCATCAAACTGTTTAACATACCCTTCATGGCATTTTCTTAGTTATTATATTAAGACATTTGTATTCTGCATTTAGTAAGTTTCGCCTGTATCCTTCTAAGATGCACCATAGGTGTGGCCCCACCAATTACCCTCCCTCCACCCTAACCTCCCCTCTCCCCTCCCTTCCCATATAAAGTAAAGTTATAGCCTTAATATGAAACCTTTGCATTAACTTCATAGGAGGGCTGAGTACATTGGATACATTTTCTTCAATTCTTGAGATACTTTGCTAAGAAGAGTATGCTCCAGCTCCATCCATGTAAACATTAAAGAGGTAAAGTCCCCATCTTTCTTTAAGGGTGCACATTGTTCCATGGTATACATGTACTACAATTTATTAATCCATTCATGGGTCGATGGGCACTTTGGCATCTTCCATGACTTAGCAATTATGAATGGGGCTGCACTAAATATTCTGCTACAGATGTCTTTGTTATAATGTGATTTTTGGTCTTCTGGGTATGCACCTAGTAAAGGAATTATAGGGTGGAATGGAAGGTCTATTTTTAACCTCTAAGTACTCTCCAAACATCCTTCCGAAAGGAATGTATTAGTGTGCATTCCCACCAGCAGGGTAGAAGTGTTCCCTTTTCTCCACATCCACGCCAACATGTCTGATTTTGGAATTTTGTCATGTGGGCTAATCTTACTGGAGTTAGGTGATATCTCAAAGTAGTTTTGATTTGCATTTCTCTAATGATTAAGAATGGTGAGCATTTCTTCATGTGTTTGTAGGCCGTGCACCTGTCTTCTTTGGAGAAGTTTCTCTTCAAGTCCTTTGCCCACCCTGAGATGGGATCACTTGTTCTTTTCTTGCTAATAGGCTTGAGTTCTCTGTGGATTCTGGCTATTAAACCTTTGTATGGAGCATAACTTGACAATATTT
>CAUYRH010033718.1:0-54213 GCA_963574655.1 Perodicticus potto | reverse complement strand
ACATGAAAAAATGCTCACCATCCTTAATCATCAGAGAAATGCAAATCAAAACTACTTTGAGATATCGCCTAACTCCAGTAAGATTAGCCCACATGACAAAAATCCCATAACCAGAGATGTTGGCATGGTTGTGGAGAAAAGGGAACATTTCTACACTGCTGGTGGGAATGCACACCAATACGTTCCTTCAGGAAGGATGTTTGGAGAGTACTTAGAGATCTAAAAATAGACCTGCCATTCGATCCTGTAATTCCTTTACTATATACCCAGAAGACCAAAAATCACATTATAACAAAGACATCTGTACCAGAATGTTTATTGCAGCCCAATTCATAATTGCTAAGTCGTGGAAGAAGCCCAAGTACCCATCGACCCATGAATGGATTAATAAATTGTGGTACATGTATACCATGGAATACCATGCAGCCTTAAAGAAAGATGGAGACTTTACCTCTTTCATGTTTATATGGATAAAGCTGGAACATATTCTTCTCAGCAAAGTATCTCAGGAATGGAAGAAAAAGTATCCAATGTACTCAGCCCTACTATGAAGGCTAGTTTAAAGGTTTCATATGAAAGCTCTAACCCAACTATAGCACAAGAATATGGGAAGGGAGGGGAGAAGGAAGGTTGAGGTGGAGGGAGGGTAAATGGTGGGGCCACACCTATGGTGCATCTTAGAAGGGTACAGGTGAAACTGACTAAATGCAAAATACAAATGTCTTCATACAATAACTAAGAAATGCCATGAAGGCTATGTTAAACAGTTTGATGAAAACATTTCAGATTGTATATGAAACCAGCACATTGTACTCCTTGATTGCACTAATGTATGCAGCTATGATTTAATAAAAAAAAAAAAAGAAAAAGAAATAAATAAATAAAAAGGAAAAAAATAGAATGCAATAATGGTTGCACAATCCTGTAAATATACTAAAAGCCATAAAATTATTCAATTAAACTAGATGAAATTTATGGTGTGTAAATTATGCCTCAATAAAGCTATTTAAAAAAATTTAAAAAAGAAAAAAGTACACAAGAATCATGCCGAAGATCAGCAAACAAAATGTTGGTTCTTTGGAAAGTTTAATAAAATCAATAAACCCTTGGCCAGACTAACCAAAAACAGTAAGAACTCTAATAACTTCAAACCAAAATGATAAAGGTGTGATAAAAACAGATACCACAGAATGACAATAGATCCTCAATGATTACTACCAACTACAGGAAAATGTAGAGGAAATGAATGAATACCTGAAATCACACTACCTTTCAGAAAATATTACAAATATTCAACCAGAAAATATTAGAAATTTTGAACAGACCTATATTAAGCACTGAAATTGTATTGACAATACAAAATCTTCCAAAAAAGAAAAGTCCTGGACCAGATAGCTTCAAACCAGAATTCACCAAACTTTACAAGAAGTTTGAAGTAAATATCATCATGAAGTAGATATCACCCTGATTCCAAAAGCAGGAAAGGACCCAACTGAAATCAATAAGATCCTAGCAAACAGAACCCAGCAGTACATTTTAAAAAGTTATACCTCATTATCAAATGGGCTTTATCCCAGGGATGCAAGCTTGGTTCAACATACATAAATCCATGAATGTAATTCACCACATAAATAAAGTCAAAAACTAAAACCATATGATTCTCTCAATTGATACAGAAAAGGCTTTTGACAAAATCCAACATCCTTTTCTGACAAGAACACTGAAGAAATTGGGCATAGGTGGGACATTTCTTAAAATGATAAAGGCCATTTATAACAAACCCACAGACAATATCATGTTGAATAGAGTAAAACTGAAAGTTCCACTCTGAACTGGAAGTAGAGTAGGATGCCCACTGTTGCCACTGCTATTCAACATAGTTCTGGGAGTCCCAGGCATTGCAATTAAGCAAGAGAAGGAGATCAAAGGTTTTCATTGGGGACAAAGGAGATCAAACTCTTGTTCTTTGCAGATAACATGACCTTATACCTGAAAACCCTCAAAAACACAACTACAAAGCTCTTAGAAGTGACCAAGAAATATAGTGGTGTCTCAGAATACAAAATCATTGTCCACAAATAGGTAGCTTTCATATATGCCAACAACAGCCAAGCTGAGAATCAAATCATAGACACAATACCTTTTATAGTAGTTCCAATGAAGATGAAATGCCTGGAAATTTATCTAACAAAGGACATGAAAGATCTCAACAAAGAAAACTATGAAACCCTGAGAAAAGAAATAGCAGAAGATGTTAACAAATTGAAGAAAATACCATGATTGTGGCTGGGCAGAATCAACATTGTTGAAATGTCCATCCTACCCAAAGCAATCTACAGACTTAATGCAATCCTCCTTAAAGTACCAATGTCATACTTCGAAGAACTTGAAAACTTAGTACTTTGCTTCATATGGAACCAGAAAAAACTCTAATAGCACATACAATTCTTAGAAATGAAAACAAATCTGGAGGTACCACATTACTAGACTTTAGATTATACTACAAGTCTACAGTGATCAAAACAGAATGGTACTGGCACAAAAATAGAGATATTGATCTATGGAATAGAATAAAGAATCTAGAGATGAACCCAGCCACATGTCACCATCTGATCTTTGATAAACCAAACAAAAGCATGCGCTGGGAAAGAATCCCTATAATAATAAGTGATGCTGGGAGAACTGGTTAGTCACATGTTGAAGACTGACACTGGAATCCCACCTCTCACCATTGACAACAATTGATTCTCACTGGATAAAAGATTAAAATTTAAACCATGAAACAATAAAATTCTAGAAGAGAATGTGGGGAAAACACTTGACAAAATGGGCCTGGGAAAAGATTTTATGAATAAAAAGATTTTGCCCCCTTGGCAATTGCAACAAGACTAAAAATAAATATATGGGACGTGATCAAGCTAAAAAGTTTCTGCACAGCTAAGGGTGCCATAACTAAAGCAAATAGACAGCCTTCAAAATAGGAGAAGTTATATGCATGTTACAAATCTGACAAAGGTTTGATAACTAGAATCTACAGAGAACTCAAGAAGAAAAGAACAAACAATCCCATTTCTATATGAGCAAGAGACTTGAATGGAAACTCCTCAGAAGATGACAAATGGCCAAGAAATGTGAAAAAAAGATCACAATCTTTAATCATCAGAGAAGTGCAAATCAAAACCACCTTGAGATATTACCTAACTCCAGTGAGATCAGCCCACATCACAGAGTCCCAAATTTGCAGATTGTGGCATAATGTGCAGAGAAAGGAACACATTCATACTGCTAGTGGGACTGCAAACTAATACAACCTCTATGGAAAGCGGTATGGAGATTCCTAAAGAATTAAAAGTCGATCTTCCATTTGACCCCGTAATCCTATGACTAGGTGTCTACCCAGAAGAACAAAAATCATTTTATCACAAGGACATTTATTGCAGTTCAATTCACAATTGCCAAGTTGTGGAAACAACCCAAGTGCTCATCATCCCATGAATGGATTAACAAATTGTGGTATAGGTATACCATGGAATACTATTCAGCCATAAGAAAAGGTGGAGACTTTACATCTTTTATGTTTACCTTGATGGAGCTGAAACACATACTTCTTAGTAAAAGTATCTCAAAAATAGAAAAAATATATCCAACATACTCAATACTACTATGAAACCAAAATATAAACAACTACACATCCACTGAAAGATAAAACACAATTATAGTTGAGTAAGGGAGGGGGGAGGGGTGGCACAGGGAAAGGGAAAGAGGAGGAGTGATTGGCAGGAGGAGGGAGGGCAATTGGTAGGATCTCACTTATTGTGCACAATGTGAAGGTGTTCAGTGCACCCCCTGGATGAAGGGCTCAACTACAACTTGTACTCTACCTTAGAATTAAAAACAATGTAACCTAAACATGTGTACCCTCATATTAATTTGAAATTTAAGAAACAAGAAGAAATAGCATCTCAGGATGCAATACTGAATTATAAGGCTATTTTACAAAGGCAATCTAGAATATTAGTTGACAGTCTCTGTAGATTTCAAAGATCTCTATACTTCCACAAATCACAAAATCCTAAACTGCTTCTAACAGTTTTCAAGAAAACAAACAGCTCACACACCTACTGTGGTTTCACAAAAGGTTCCCTATGGATCTTTTGGGGGCGGGGGGGAAATGTCCCTATCAGAGTCAAAAAAAAGAAACAAGAAAGCCTAAATTGATTTTTGTCAGGGAAAGAAATTGTTTCAGAAAAGCAATGAGATAATTTAAAAATGAGAATGCAAAATAACACAAAGAGAAAGTGAAAGCAACTCTGCTAATCAGCAAAGGCAAGAGTCATTAGTAAATTACTGCTTGTTCTGAAATGACAGACTCCAGGGTGCTTTAAATCAGTTTTAGATGGGAAAATATTTAATAGGGAAGAACTATACAAGTTCAAGTAATTAACATCTTGCGCGCGCACGCGCCCACACACACACACACACACGAATTACTAATTACTTGGCATGGAGAAAGAGAGAAAATTTGATGCCATAACTGAATTTGGAGAAAACTAAGTCTCTATAGGTTAGCAAGGCCAGATGGGCAAGAAACTCAAAATGATATATAACAAAGTAGCGGCTAGAGTTCTTATTCACTACTGAAGCATGGCTGAAAGGCCATGATACCCTTCTTTCCTTCTTTTAGGAATGCGTTCTTGTTTTTTTTGTTTTTTTTTTTGTTTTTTTTTAATATATGTATTTTATTATTCTTCATTACATTGTTTCCCTCGCACCCCTCCGTGGTAAGACAGAATTGATTTACAGAAAAGAACACAGAAAACACCAAAGCTCCTGGTAGAGGGAGAGATTTCAAGTGGGGAGAGAGATGCTCTCTCCGTTCCTCTCCCGGTCTTTTCCCGTCTCCTCCTCTAGGCCTCTAGCCTCAGGGTATATATAGGTGTATGGGTTCCTTGGCCAGGAAACAAATGAATACAGTCCCTTCCACCCGGGGCAAGGTGAATGAGTGTATCAATGAACGGACACAGTCCATCCATGGAATTCAGGCCTAGGAAATTCACAAGAAACTGACCTAGGCATAGGAAATGGGGGTTTCACATTTAGTCCCAAGTGTAAAGTGAAGGAGACACCAAGGCACAGGTGTCTCCTCAGCAGTTGTCCAACCTTTTTGGCTAGTTTGTGGTAAATTCTTACAACAGGCATAGAAAACTGATACATCTCTCCACATCAACTCCACATTAGAATTTGATACTCTGAATGAGCTCTTAAAATGTGTTTGCTAGAGATGAGTCAGACTTTGACGGCTAGCCCTGCTGAATAAAATTGAGTGTTCAAATATCTAAAGTGGAATCAGATCATTGGTACAACCTGTAGAATTAATGGTCATTTTCTTCACTCTGTAAATGGAGTGGAGAGTGCTTTCCTATCTCAATGGGGAAGAGAATACAGTGATAAAAATCCAGGATGTTATTAAGTGGTGCGAGAAATAGTTCTCACTTGTAATACTGTTGTGTATCACTTTCTCGTTTGTGTGTTCAGTGCATTTTAGGAAGTTGAGTGGTTCTAGAAATTGGAGAAAGTATTATTCAAATATACAAAATACATCAATATCATGAGTAGGAATTTTAAAGATATTTGAAAAGGCAAAAGAATTAGGCTTAAAATCTTCCACAACCCAAACACTCACTACAGAAGCAAGTTGATGCTGTGCACATATTCATTCTCTGTAGTAATGACAGGCAGTTTGGGAAAAGAAAAATAGGCTCTCTTAAAATCCTTCCCAGAGCCTTCCAGACCTGCTTTCAAGAAGAAAGATGTTCTTCCACACCTTCTTTTTTCATAGTCCCTTGTACATTTTGTATTATGTCTCTTTATCCAGCGATTTGTTAGATATTGACTAACCATAAGGCCATCATCCTAAGTGAAGTGTCTGAGGAACAGAAAAATAAATACCACATGTTCCCACTTATGAACAGAAACTGAACTATGGCTGCACAGAGTGGTGTAACGGACATGGGAGACTCACGGGGGGGAAGTGGGAGGAGGTGAGCGATAAAAAATTGCCTCCTGGGTACAATGTACACTACACAGGTGATGGGTTCACCAAAAGCCCAGACCAGACTCCACCACTATACAATATACGGTGTACACGTAAGAGAATTCAGCTTGTACACACTGCGTCTGTTTAATTATTCTTTTAAAAAGAAAACAATGTAAAATTAATTCTTAAAGGCATTTGATTCAAATATTTTACCTTGATTGTTCTTCTATCTCCCATATAGCAACTTTGAAATCTGCTACTTCCCCTTTTCATTTCTTCTTTACCAAGAAGAGTTGGCTCAATAAAACATTAGTAATTTACACATTCATCCAGAAAAAAAGCATTACAGTACTATGTACCAGGCACTGTAATATATACTTTACAAATATATATTTATTTAATCACAGAAGTAATATACACTTACTATAAAAAAGTAACAATATGTAAGTGTAAAAAATGCAAGTTCAATATATAAATCCTAGTCACGTCTCTCAAGGACGCAGACTATTAGAATTTAATATATTTAAACACTCTTATAAATAAGGCTGAAATGAATGTTTATAATGTACAGGTATTTTTTCAGTGAGTGTATCATTATTACTTACGAGGTTATGTTCATTTTCAGTGAGTATATACTGAATTATGAGGTTATGTTTACTTTTAGTTTTTATAAATGTTTCCAATTCCCTTTTCAAAAGATACAACTTTACATACCCATGGTCTGTATACAGGTGTTCCCTTTCCCCCAAACCTCTCACCTGTTACGTATAGCAGAAATTTTTTAAATTGAGTAATGGGCACTATTAAGAATGTATTCTCAGAGCCAGTCCTATCGCCATTTTTTAAGTAAGTATGTTTATCTGTATTGTCCTCTTCTACGATGTTAGTCTCTTTTCTGTTTTCAATGTTAGCTTGACAACATACATCCCCCCAACCATATTCTCCCTCTATTCTGTGTCTTTCACAAATTCACATGAAATCTCTCAACAATAAATTTTATACCTATTACTTGTAGCCACTAGAAACTTATTTCTAAGTATATAAAAAATAATTAAAATTTACAGAAGTTGCTCATTAATATTATACCTCTCTGGACGGCAGTATGTTCATCTGAAAAAGCTAAGTTAGTCATAGTCTGATCATGTCTTTGAGTTCAAAATATGTAAATATTTGAGCAATTTATGCCATTTCAGATATTAGAGAGGAGGATAGTTTTGAGAAACAGAAGTTTTGGAGGAGACTGATTAATTAATTCCATTAATATGTAATAAACATTCTATTCTGTTCCAGGTACTGCTCTAAGCTGCGAACAACAATAGCTATAAACACAGACCAATTCTCTGCTCATGGAGCTTATATTCAAGTCAGAGGAAATAGACAACATAGAAGCAAACAAGCATGTGAGACAACGCAATAAAGGAAAACAAAGTAAGAGAAAGGAACAGGAAGGGATAAATGGTACTACTTTATGATATAGGCAGGAAGGCCTCTCTGATAAGGTGAGATTTTTACAAAATGATATGAAAGTCTTCCGTGATAAGATCTTAGAGAAGAATGTTCTAAACAATGAGAAGAATAGATGCAATGGCCCTGAGTTGGGACACTACTTGGCATATTTCATAAGTAAGAAGAAGACCATATAAAGATAGTAAAGAAACTTAGACACCTTTATGGTCTTCTTCTTCTCATTAAAGTTGGAAAACTATGATACAAAGAAATTTCTTGGGTGGTGCCAGTAGCTCAGTGGGTAGGATGCCAGCTACATGCATCCAGGCTGACAGGTTCCAGCCTAGCCCAGGCCAGCTAAACAACAATGACAACTGCAAGAAAAAGCGGGGCATTTTGATGAGCACCTGTAATCCCAGCTACTTGGCAGGCTGAGGCAAGAGAATCACTTAAGCCCAAGAGTTTGAGGTTGCCATGAGCTATAACATGATGGCACTCTGCCAAGGGTGACATAGTGAGACTTTGTCTCAAAAAAAAAAAGAAAAGAAATTTCTTAACTTCGTAGAAAAGATGTTATCTATTCTAATCTAGCTGCTAATTATTCTAGGTAATATAATTATAATGGAAAAACTTAAGATCTTAATTAAAATATTACATGATGAGCAGACAGATAAAAATATAAGGAAAATGCCTTTCTAAAAGAAATTAACAGCAAAGATTGATTTTTTTTGTCTTCATTGCCTTTGTCAAACAATTTGTCAGTTAGCGTCAAATAATCTACTTTGCTTTATAACAAATGTCACTTCATACAAGAACAGTGTCCTTTAAAATCTTTCGGCTCAGCACCTGTGGCTCAAGCGGCTAAGGCACCAGCCACATATACCTGAGCTGGCGGGTTCAAATCCAGCCCGGGCCCGCCAAACAACAATGATGGCTGCAACCACAAAATAGCCGGGTGTTGTGGCGGGCACCTCTAGTCCCAGCTACTTGGGAAGTGGAGGCAGGAGAATCACTCGAGCCTAGGAGTTGGAGGTTGCTGTGAGCTGTGATGCCACAGCACTCTACCCAGGATGACAGTTTGAGGCTCTGTCTCAAAAAAATAAATAAATAAATCTTTTGATGAAGTTTAATGACCTATGTGTGTCTCATAGACTCCCCAAAATTTCAACTTTGAAGACATGGTAGCCACTTGAATTGGTTTTAGATTTGACCCATACACACAACAGTGAGAATAGAATGACATTTCTGTGATTTATATTTTCCTTTTCAGTTCTGTTTTCACATTTGAGTGATTTGGGTAGGATGCATCACACACAGGGTTGGGAGAACCACTTCGAGCTTCTCATTCAGAAAGTGTTTAAATTTTTGGCATTATCTCCAAATGAGTTTATTTTGACAATTTATGATTACATAATGATTACAAAAGTCTATTTTGTTAAAGACTTTTACTTGTACATGGAAATGGAGCAGGAATCATACTACTTATTTTCATATTGACCATGTGTTAATATACCCCAGTTTCTGTATTTCCCTTTGCATCATAGTTATATCCCCATTTTAGGCAATAGTGAGAATAGTGTTGGCCTCGTATGTCAGAAAGGTTAGGTCA
Organism: Perodicticus potto; assembly: GCA_963574655.1. Taxonomy (NCBI): domain Eukaryota; kingdom Metazoa; phylum Chordata; class Mammalia; order Primates; family Lorisidae; genus Perodicticus; species Perodicticus potto. Next base: position 45,121 of record CAUYRH010033718.1, on the reverse strand, counting down.
TAACTTATTTGGAGGGGTAAAAAGAATCAATCCTCAACTTCTTCACCTTCAATTATGTTTGTGAAACTCCTGGATAAGTCAGTAACGCGAAAGGAAAACAATATCTACTGTAACTATTTGAGAAGAACGAATGATGATAAAAGCCAACCTAGACTTAAGACTCCAACAGTGGGAACAGAAGAAAGCAACGGCAGGAGAGGAAGAGCTTGCACAGGTGCGCTTCTCCGAAGCAGCCCTCACACTGCCCACACGGGGATTGTACTTGGATTGGGTCCCAAGGGAAAGAGTAGACAATGCAAAACGATCAGTTACATATTGTGTTCCCTAACCCTGTGGATCCCACTGATCCAGACCAGTTTAACCCCACCTTCAAATGCCTAAGTAAATTTTACGTTATTTGATTTACTCTTCGTTATTTACCATGAATCTAAGAATATCTCTTTTCAATAATACTCAACGTCAGCAAATAGTAAGTGAACTGGTTTACCAATTTACTGACATCTGGGGATTAAACCACCATTTGGTAAATATAGGAATATAGAAAAAGATGGCCAAATCAGTTTTCCAGGTTCCAGGTCCATATTACAAATGTCAATCTTCAGAGAAAAAATATTGCCCAATATCATTTTGGAAACCTGGGACGTGATCCCCTCAGATATGTTTTAAATATCATACCAGAGTAAAGTAATAGGGGAGAAATTGGTAAAAAGTTTCTCCATGAAAGTGAGTGACTACTTCAATCAGAAAGCATCTAAATATGGTGCCCTCTGGGTAAAAAGCGTGCTAGGAAATCTGGGAAGTCATTGATGGAGGATCAGGTTATAAGAGCCTATGATTTTTGAGAAAGAAGATAAAAGGGATCTGAGTGGTTCAAAGAAAAACGTTACTGAAAGAAAGCCTCCAGTACGTGATAAACATGGGAGAAAAGGCCTTCTGCAGGAATAGTTGAAGATGCTGGGGGTAAAGGAGAGGATATGCTGGAAAGATTTGAAGCTGACATTAACAAGGCTGTTACTGCTAAAAGAAAAAGGCTAGAAATGTACACCAAAGCTTCTCTCCAAACCAGCAACCAGAAAATTGAACACATTTGAAAAACACAAGAGCAAAGGCAATAGCTTAACCAAGAATATTCTCAGCAGTTTCTGACTTGTTTTGACAGTGGAATTTAGAGGTGCAGAAAGCTGAGGAACAAGAAGAAAATCTAATTAATAAGTTCTAACAGCAACAAAAAGTTTTCCAATAATCTATAGTTGTTCAGAACCCAAAACTGAAAACAATCGAACAGTTATATGAGCAGTTCATAAAGACCGTGGAAGACTTGGAGAAGAATCACGATCATCTTACTGGAACATAAAATGAACTTAGAAACAAAATTGATTATGCTGCAAAAAAAATTATGATGCAAACTCTAAGTTTTTATGTTTAAAATTGAAAAAATAAGGATTAATGCAAGCATTTAAATATTTTATTTGCTAAAATAGGTATAAAAATTAAACAAAAGTTTAATATCTTCTTTTACGAAACAGCAAAAGCAGCAAGAGATGGCAAGTGTTCAAAGGTCTCTTCAATCCATGATATTCTGATGATTCTTTGAAGAAAGAATTTGAACCTAAATTATATACATTAGCTAAGAAGCATATAAAGTAAATTTCAGAGTGATTTAGAAATTCTAGTTTAAATTACAACACTTTTAATCACTAGCTTGCTATTCTGTTAATCTCCATATAAAATCCAAACAGTTTTTTTTTTTTTAATTTCTCCATGGTCAATGATGGCACAAGGTAACCCAGAACCTTCTGCAACCTCAAAAGAAGCTGAACCTTTCATCTGTTTCCAAGAAAAGTCAATGGATTCCAAATATCTCATGGTCACAACTCAGAAAATTATAATAGATTTTATAATTATAACAGAAGAAATTATAACAGATTTTAGTCTGAAACCCAGGTAAAAATAAAGTTACATCTCAGCAGATGCCCAATTGAAGGGCATTGACACCAAACAACAAGATTGAAACTGAACATCTCTCTTGTGCCAATATCAACAGAAGCTTAGACTCAAGGAACAGATGCCTCTCCCGAAACCAAGGACTAAGATACCACCATAACATATGAGAATTAACTGAGTTTTCTGCCAAAGTTCAGAATAGAGCCTTGCAACAGGATTGAAGCTGAGCTATAGAAAAATAAAAGCTGCATTTTTATGAGTCGAAGTTTATAAAATGACTGAAACAAATAAAAAATTAACTAAGACCAAGTTTTCTGCCATCAGAAATAAATGAGGGCTCAAGATATTATAGCTCGGCAAATTTATAACATTTAAAATGATCCACAATTTTTATAAGCTTGTTCTGTAGTTGCTGATAGTCTTAAATTTAAAAGAGGCCCTGACATCCGGGTAATAGGATTCCTTTCTGTCCGTTCATTGAAAATGTATTTACCAGTATCTTGTGGAATCTGCTGATAACAATACAGTATCACTTAGGAAATAAGATAGAATCTTCATGAAAAAGAAACTCAATGATGACATTGGAATTAAAGGACATAATATTAGTTACATACTTTTTCAGTACCAGAGCTGGTAAGCAAAAGTCTATATCCTCATTTCCAGATGTTATATAGCCGCCAGTCCAGAATCAGACATACGTTAAAGAGTTAGGTGGCAGATCACTTTCATAAAATGAGTTCTAAGTAGAAGAAAACATTACCAATTACAAATATATCGCTGTGGTATTTACTCTACTACAACTTCCTGAAAGGTCATAATTTTGCATTGGTTTAGAACCTTAAATCTAGGTACTTAGATATTATACAAAGTTACTTCTCAGGAACTTCTTAAATTACTGGAAATTTGAAAGCATCAGAACCATTAGTCACTGATCAATAATTAAATTCTATAAATCAATAATCTAGTGAGCAATTCGGTTTTGTTCTACCATCTGCTTCAAAAAACATACTTTTGGGCTGGGCGCAGTGGCTCACTCCTGTAATCCTAGCACTCTGGCAGGCCTAGACAGGTGGATCCTCTGAGCAAAGTGAGACCCCACATCTACCCAAAACAGGAAAACTAGCTGGGCATTGTGGTGAGCACCTGTAGTCGCAGCTACTGGGGAGGCAGAGGCAAGACGATCGCTTGAACCCAAGAGTTTAAGGTTGCTGTGAGCTGTGATGCTACAGCTCTCACCCCCAGGGAGACTGAGTAAGACTCTGTTTCAAAAAAAAAAAAAAAAAATGAGTGTTATTCAGAGAACTCTTCTTCCCCCCCACCCAAGAATTTATTCATATAATTAACTTGAATATTTTTTTAATCAGCATTTTGGATAATTCTTTTCAAAAATAAATTAGAAAGCATCTACTTTGCATAACTGATTATTATTATATTAAGAGTATTATTATGGAATAAAGCAACTTTGGGGCAAGAGTTTTATGGTGAAAAATTCATAACATACAATACTCTAAAAAAAAAAAAACCATCTGGATCTTTTGAAGCCCATTTCAAAATGGCTTCTATGTACTTTGTTTGATCTCATGCCTCTATTAGGACAAACTTTTTAATAGGTATTTGAATGGCCACATCTCCTGACACTTTTCTTTCAGAAAATGCTATTTATTTCCACTAAGTTTAAGAACTGTATGGTAAGATATCTTGTCCAGCATTTCATGAACACACCTGAGGGAATGAGTTGGCTGAGAAGATGGTGCTCAGTACTAGGAAAGCCCTGGAGTGGACTTAGAGCTAACCATGCCTGCAAGACGGCAGGATCACCTGATTGCTCCATTTTTTAGACAGGACTGCCCCATGCTTCAGTCACATCTCTGAAGATATCGATAAAACATTTTATGTTTTATAAATAAATAAAGATGTGTTTTATTTTTTTTCTACCTAGAATTCATCATTTTTTCCATGAGAAATTTCTATACTGGAGCTGGACTAAGGTGAATTTGGGCCAGTATGATTTCTGCTGTGAGATCTATGTCAATGAAGGTCCAGAAGGCCAATTGACCCTGTGGGTATCACTAAGTTTATCAATTTAGACGACATTTCTGTGAAATAATTTTAAACAGTAAGCCCTAGAGGAGCTTTTTTGATTAAGCAGTTGGGACTACTTTTAAAAGAAACAACAGTGCTACAATACTCACAACTGTTGAGTTTTTCACCAGCAATTCTATATACATCGATATAATAAAAACATCATGTAAAGACTAAAAGGGTAAAATCCCTCAATAGTCTCCATGAATGAGCAAATAATTCTACAAAATGTTTATAATAAACTATTTTATTACTTGTTAATGTTATGTTATGTTGCAGATATATAAGTAAAATTTTAACAAGTCAAAGAATATAATGAATAAGGAAAATGTGCTCTAAATATATGTGTGTTACACATATACACACACACATGCACACACACATCATATTGGCTATAGAAATACCCCTTTTCCAATACGGTGCCCTCAATCATTATATATTATTAAAATATAAGACACTCTACATTTACAAGATATTCTATATTTTTAAAGGTTTCAGAGTTCTGAGAGTTTAGTCACATGTAGTACAAATTTTCTATTATAGAGTAAGTTTACTTTGTATTTATATTATTATCAATTAGAAGCATGACTTTTTTAAAAAGAGAATTTTTATATGTCCTTCTTAAAGGTCCATTTGGAGATAAAGTGAAACTGAACCTTTTTTAACAAATATGAACAATATTGAAATGTATATTATTTTTAAAAGAATATTTTATTAAGAAGGACTCTGCAGTTGTCTCATTCCTAAAATGAAAAAGCAACATTTCATAACTTATTACTTCCTGACTTTAAAGTTTTTAAAGTAAAGCCTTAGCCTGTGGAGTCTTCCAGTTATCATATTTGAACACATTGTGCTCATTGACATTTAAAGTCTTCACAAGCTCATGTGCTATTTTAGGCCTGATTATTATGGCTCTGTTGACTTATAGCAGATTTTCTCAGGAATGAAACCCACTGACCTGACTAACACCACCATGAGGATATGAACTCATTAAGTCCAAGTAGATCTAAGAAACCAGATCAGAAATCCCTGAAACTATTTTTCTTCCCCAGAATCTTTTGTTCATAATGATTTAACTTTGATGGGAGGTCATCCATATATATGTTCAATGGGGCTATTCCAAAGAAAATTAATCTAATTAAAGCTGTCTAAACAGTGTTCAATTTCTGCCCACCTTGGGAGAAGTTTCTTATGAATTTTAAGATCTTCCCTTGTGATTAATGAATGAAGCTATTAAGGATAATCTCATTATTCAATATCTCCTCTCCTTTCAAAATTCTCCTCTCAAAATTATAACTGTGACCTTTACTCACAGTTATAACTGTACCCAATAGATCTGAATCTACCCCCCCCCAGCTGATTTTCATGGAGACATATGTACTTAACTGTGATCAACTAGTTTCAATTTGGTATTTAGTAGATGTGTTTGTTTCTCCATTCTTGTGATATTTCATTTAGAAAAATAGTTTCCAATTCCATCCAGGTTGTCACTAAAGATAATAGATTGCCATCTTTTTTTATGACTGAGTAGTACTTCATGGCATGAATCCACTACCTTTTATTAACCCATTCATGTATTGGTGGGCACTTGGGTTGTTCCACATCTTTGCAATTGTGATTTGTGCTGCTGTAAACATTTTGAGTCCAGGCGTCCTATTTCTAAAGTGACCTTTCTTCCCTTTGCAATATACCCAGTGGTGAGATTCCCGGATCAAATGGTAGCTGTAAGTTCTGTGAGGCATCTCCAAGCAAATTTCTATAGAGGTTATAACTTTGACTCAGTGTGTACAAAAAAAGTATACAAACAAAATATGTGTACCCTTTAATATTCTGAAACTTTCTTTAATTTAAAAATTGTAAAAATCACAGAAGAATGAGGTAGGTTATTTTTTAAAAAATACTTTTAGTGATTAAAAAAGAAAATGTGAATTTTAATTATTGAGTCCATCCTGAATTCCCTTGCATTTTTCTTAAATTTGCTTGTTTTGATATTTATTTAAAAATATAAGCTTTATATACATTCTGAAGTAAACTTCATTGCCTTTTAAAGTTCTACAAAAAATAAAATAATTTATCTTAATTGCCAAAAATGTCCAAAAAACAAATTCTTCTCTCTTCATTAAAATTTACCCACTTCGCTGTTTTTTCTGAAGTTTCTGTACTTGACCCTTATTCCTTCTTCATCTCAAGTGATCCCAGTTGTGCCTCGGTTTTTACATTCTGTTCTGCCTTTCTTTTCTTTTCTTTTCTTTTCTTTTTTTTTTTTTGTGCATACTTTATTTCTTGTACCCCTAAAGCATGTCCTTTTAAATTTTATTCTTTTTTAGGTCCTGAAATGTATTCTTGCCTCCAATTATTAGATTCCAGTTATTTATATTCAACTTTTGTTGACCCAACATCTTCGTCAACTTAGGCATCTCAAAATCCTTATTCTAACTAGTAAGAAAGTGATCATAAAAAACCACCTGGCAAAACGGAGGGTGCCAGTGTCCTCAGCTACTTCGGAGGCTGAGGGCAGGAGGATTGTAAGTTTGAGCACTGCATGGGCAAAATAGCAAGGTCTCTCACCCTCATTTCCAAAAATAATAATAATAATAATAATTAATATATATTGAGCTTTTAATATGCATCAAGCTCTCTAATAAGTGCTTTGCATTCTCTTTTTATGCTAGATGAATGGCTAGGTAGGGGATTGACATGTATATCTCAGAAAGGAATGGGTAAATTAATGTAAAAATATAAACAGAAATACATATAAAGATATGTTTTTCTCACCTATGTTTATTATATCTGATTGTTATTCCATAAACTTGAACTTTCTTTTCAGTCCATTTCTTTTTGTACACAACTATTAGAATACTATTTCCATACACATGTGATACTTACCAGAGAACGTTTTAGTAAAACAGCAGTCCTTAACTACTGAATGTGAACATGAAGGGCTTTTTGCCAGGTATTTTCAAAAGACTCCAACCTACTCTGTGTGTATATAAAGATACTCCCAAATCATGAGCTAAGAAGTACCTTGGGACCTGGAGCCCTCTCCCTCTCAGTAACCCAGACACTGTGGTGAAAGGGAGGGGAGCAGAAAAATTGAAAAAAACTTAATTCAGTGAGTAGGTCAATACCAAGAAAATTGAATTTTTCTCCTCTGGAATTTAATTGCCATTTGAAGAAAAGGAAGATGTAGAGAGGAGGATGAAGGAGGATGACTTGTTACATGCCCATCATATTTACCTGATTATATCTGCAGGACATTCCACTGGAAAGGTGGCAACATCCTAAGGCAATCCTGGAAACCATGGCTTTGTGGAGACTATCCTGGGTTCATAGTCTGGCTCTTCCAGTTTCCAGAAGTGGCAACCTAACTGGCATGCACCTCAGTTACTCATCTGTAAAATGAGGGTAATAATTGTGTGTATTTCATAGGGTTGTTTTGAGGATAAAATTAGTTAATGCAATTGAAGTGCATGGCATATAAAAAGCACCTTATGAGAGTTTGCTTTCTTAGCATTATTAGTCTCATTATGCTTGTCATCATTGTTTCGTAGATTAGAATACTGAGGCTCAGAGAGATCTGGTAAATAGTTTATAGGGGCAAAGTGTGAACTGGACTGCTCACCTCTCTGACCTCAGGCTGTGAGATGCCTGCATTAAATCAAGCAACAGAAACTTATTTGAAGGCTAAAGAGTGGCTAAAAAGTCTCTTGGAAGTTCCACCACACCAAATTATTAACTTGTTTGTTAAGTTTGTGGGTTTTTAAAGTAATTCAGATTTAATTTAGAATTAGGTTAGGTTTGTTTTACATGCCCTTGAGGATATTTAGCAAATAGTTCAGTATCTTAAAGTTTAATGGCGTGATGCACATGAAAAAGTGTGGGATAAGGCCTGTTAGATCTAGTGCACAATCCTCAGACCGCGCTGACGTGGGAGTCGTCACTAAGGCATTGCTAGCTGCTGCTGCTCCTTCCCTTCAACCTGCTCTCCTCTCACCCCTCACCCTCTCTGGACACCCAACCTTATCCTCCACTCTTCCTCCATCTCTTCTTCAATCGTGAAGGGGTAGGGGGGAACCACTCCTAAATTATCCTAAATAGTGATTAAATAATTTGATAATAAATGGGCAATTAAGATCACGTACCTATTATCTCATTTGTCTTTATTATTATGTAAATGATGTCTCTGTGTGTGGTGGTTTGACAGTCTTCTGCCTCACAGAAATGGAATTAAGTTTTACTAATGAATATTCAACTTTTTTCTCTAATATAGGCAGTTACCACCCCGTTTCTAGAAACTGACGTTTCCAACCAGATCTTCCCTAGAGGTTGTACTCCAATTCCCTCTATTTTGGTTCCAGCTGCCGAATTGAATTAAAAGTCCCTAAAATTGTCTTTCCTTTTACATGATCTTACTGCCACTTTTCTCTGATTACCATTTTAATGATTTAACAATTTAAAAGCCAACCAACAATTAACTAAAACGAAGCAAAACTCCTAGGTCCTCATACCAACACGTATATGTTTTCCTGTCCTCAAGCCATTACGAAGATAATTTCCTTAGATTAGCGTTTCACTCTTATATTAAAACCCAATTTTCCCTGTCCTTGTTTTTATTTTAAAAAATTATAAAATAACTCCTGCTTCGCTACTTTATTTATTAAAATTTTTAAAAATTAATTTCTTTTCATTGTTTTCTGTGCTTTCCCAATTCAGCACTTCATAGTATGTAATCAATCCTTTAATACTTCTCCAAGGTTCATGTGAAAACCAAATTCTGCTTAATCACTATCCCACTATGCCTGTAACAGATATATATCAAACATGAGAGAACACCGTTAGAAATTTCATCTAACTAGGTAACTAGGGGCGGGGGCCTGAGTCATGTGCTGCTCAGACAAAGTGTGCTGGCCATCAAGGCAAAGATCATGCTGTCCTGGGAACCTACTGGCAAAATTAGGCCTTAAAAAACCCTGCCTGACCATATGAGCATAGTGGAACCCACAGATGAGATACTACCCACCTCCCCCATCTCAGAACAGAAGGGTGGAACTCAGAGCCACTGGCCATGCCCCAACCAGTCCCCCCAGCATAACAGGTCCCCTTGGCAGCTGTATCTGGAATCTGGAGTCTGGATGTTGCTCTGTAAAGACCTTTAATAAATCTTGTGCAAAGACACAGACACACACATATCCCTAATGTATAATTTATCCTTAAAATAAATCATTCAAAGTAGAAATGCTAGGTAAAAGATTATGTGCATTTTAGTTGTTGTTTATGCATGTTAGTTTTTATTTTATTTTTATTTCAGACTAATAAGAGGGTACTTCTGCAGCTTTGGAACTTTGTGATGCAAAAATAAAAGAGAGAGAGAGAAGGTTCTTAGTATTAGGTTACATGTTTGCATTTGTAAAGTCAAGTCCAAGTCATAGTTGTACCCTTCACCAGGAAGCGTGCCATTGTACTCATGAGGTGAGAACTACAAAACCCTTCTCCCACTCCTCTCTTCTTGAATTTAATTGGGTTTTTCTCTGATGTGGGCCTGTAGGTGTTAAACTGTAGTTTCAACTCTGTGTTGAGGTCTATTCATTAAATTCTTAGTCTGGAAGTGAACTTTTATTTTTACACCATAATACGAAGTACTATAATTTTTCTAATATAATGAGTTCAAGAAAATTTTTAATGTAAATTCCAGGATTATAAACATGATCATAAGTACTTAGTAAAGAATGTAGCATATAGTGTGCAGTGTATAAATGTTTTCTGAGTCAACCGATTAATGACCATATTTGCTCAGAGTTCTGCAAGGTTGCAAAATGTAATCAGCCTAGACAGTAGGAGCAATCTTACAGGCACATAGTGTGTAGTGCCAACACATATCTCCTTAATATTTTTTGTCAAACGGCAGATTATATTATTTCAGAGCAGTGACTCTCAGCCTTGTTAGCACTTGGTAATCAATCACCTGAGAACCTTTAGGGAATATTACAGACTAGGCATTGATTTTTAGAAGCCTGAAAAGGGATTCTACTAGACAAATGAGGTCTTTCATTGTACCACACTGGACCATTAAATCAGAATCTCCAGAGGTGGAAAGTGGGTATCAGCATTTTCTAAAGCTGCCCAGGTGAATACCCGTTGCAGACAAGATTAAGAACCACTGAGAGGTACTTCAGTTTTCCAACTCATACATTTTACAGATGAGGATAATTGAGGTCCAAGAGTTCAATATCTAGCCCATAGTTAAATGGATAATTTGATTCTTTGTCCACGTTTAACATAGGGATTCAAATTACAGAAGAATCTGTTTTTAAAGACAAAAGCATATTTCAGACTATCAAACTATATGGAAGTAGGGCATCATTTAGAATTTTCTAGACGAGCTAGCCAATTATGTTTCTTTTCCATTTATTGCTTCCACTCTTTCTGGTCAGATGATTTACTGAACCATCCAGACACATCATGTATCTTAGATGAGTGTGAAAGGCCTTTGAACTAAATTGGGGGAGATTTTTAGGACTATGAGGGTTACAAGGCTGAGGGGTTGCATGCCCCAGGTATTTGTCCATTAATGTGTTAATGGCTGGACTGTAACAGAATGAAAACAATAGGGAAAGAGAAGATATATCTTTAGAGGACTGACTGTTCTGTGCTTGGTTTCCTGTGTGGAAAATCAAACGACTTGCGACTAATTGTTTGTGTGCAAGTCTTTGGCAGGGATGCCAACAAAAGCACTGGACAGTGTGTCTGCTCAAAGCAAAACATGTCAAATTATGTATTCAGCAAATCCTTATTATCAGAACCCCGGTCATGTGCATTATTTGCTTTTTAGTTATGCTTCGAGAGGCCCTTCCTGTGAACATAATGTCTGGCCTGTTAAACACAGAGCTGCCAAGACAGAGCCACAGGTGGCCATGACTTGGCATGTGATAAAACACCAGCCAATACTGAAGACAATAAAAAATGGACAGGATTTTCCAACTGGTTTTCAATAAATATGGACAGCACAAATAATTTCTTGGAGAAAACTAAGATTTACAACTAAACATAAGGTCCCATGCATTTTCCTACATTACCAAGCCCAAACTTAAGATTGGGGAATTTTTTGTTCACAGCAATTGATTTAAACGTCTTTATAAAGAAACTACTATTGCTAAATAATAAACAGCGATATTTTTTAATTTCATATTAATACAGGGGTACAAATGATTAGGTTGCAATGTTTGTGTTTGTTAGGTAACGTCCCTGTTTAAGCAGCTATATTTTTATCTTTTTCTTTTACTTCTTCTTACGTGCTTAAAGACTCGTGGCTGGTGTGTAGAATGTGCGTGCTGAGGATTTTACAAGTACACAGTCCAATTTCACCTTCCGTCTCACTCTCTGTCACAATACATGAGCAATGAGATGCCCCCAAGATGTAATTCACCTAACAATGCCGACTTTGCATTCATTTTCTCTTAATAGTATCTTTTCCAAAATTCTAAAATACTCATGTAAACACAAACCTTATTTCAGCGAGGACCTTTTTTTACCCTGAATTAAATGCTATCTGTGATTCCATCTCAGCCTTCTATCTTTCATCTCCTGTGAAGCCTCCAAATAAATACAAATATAACAAGGAGTACATGAGCAAGCTCTTGCACCCACGTCTGAGGATCTTTTTGCTACCCTGTTCTCTGAGATTGTAAATTCCAGCCCTGGAGATGTGGCAACTGAAAGCCAAGACCCATATGAGGGAAAACTGTGTCCCATTCCAGGCTCTGCCACTTTCTACACTAGTCAAATGGAACAATTTTAGGGCACTATTTTCTTCATCCATAAAACAGAAATAAAAATCTTTAGCTTATCGTTCAAAGTTATTAATATCAAGTGAGCTAATGAACATGACGGCATATTTAAAGGGCACACAATTGATATTTTTGAATCATAGAAGATTCCCATATTTTAAAATTAACATACCTTCAGTTTTAAAAAAACAAAATGCAATGGGTCTCTTGCACTTAAATGTAAAAATTCCTTCCTATTCTCTGGCAAGCGGTCATCAATTTTTGCTTGAGTACATTTAGTTATGGGAACTTCTTATGTCTGAAATCAACAAATTCCAATCTGGATAATTTGTCTTTAGCCATGACAGGTAAAATAATGTACTGCCTCTGATATAGTTTATAAATTTATAAAATTTTCCCACAAGGATATTAGGAAAATTAAGTAAGATGTTTCCATGTTTGTGTTTGCCATTAATATCAAAAGATAGACAACATAATTTTACCCAAGCCTCTTATTAAAAAAAAAAAAAGGAAAAATCCATATTAAAAGTCAGACCACAAGCATAATCATTTTCTGTTCTGACACTTTGGCTTCTATACTCTGAGATATTAGAGAGTTCATCTTGAAGTAATTTCTAAGTTTAGCAAATCCAGGTTTAACCTAAGAATAGTTAAAAAAGAAAAGTGACAAAAATATTAAGAGATTAGACATTAAAGGCAAAAAAATTTTGAGTGATTATAACTATCAAAGATGACTTTGATAGTCATCAAATTATGGCCAATAATTATATTAAAAGGTGCTCAAATCATTAATCATCAGGGAAAGTCAAATTAAAACTATAATTAGATACCAATATACACAGAATAAAATGAAGAGGAAATAATCACAAAATGACAATACAAAGTGAGATTAAAAATGTAGAACAACTGGAACTCTTACATGGCTGGCAAGAATGACAATCAATATAGACACTTAAAAGTTTTGGGTATTATATATTAAAACTAAAAATACCTGTGACACAGCAAGTCTGAGTCAGGGAATACACTCAACAATAATGAGTTCTTTTCTATGCCAAAGATGTGTTCAAAAATATAGGTAAAAGCCTTATTTACAATTGTCCAAAACTGAGTTCAACTTAAATATTTATCAAGAGCAGAATGGAGAAACTATTGAATATTTACTCTGCACAGTAAAAAAAAAGAATGATCTATTTAGTATTTCTAGACACAACAACTTAACTAAATCTCATAGACCCAATATTCAGCCAAAAAAAAAAAAATTACAAACTCAGGAAAGGAAATAACGTATGGGCTCGGCACCCGTAGAACAGTGCTTATGGCACCAGCCACATACACTGAGGGTGGTGGGTTCGAACCCGGCCTCGGGCCAGCTAAACAGCTGCAACAAAAAAAATAGCTGGGCATTGTGTCTGTAGTCCCAGATACTTAGGAGGCTGAGGCAAGAGAACTACTTAAGCCCCAGAGTTGGAGGTTGCTGTGAGCTGTGATGCCACAGCACCCTACCAAGGGTGACATAGTGAGACTCTATCTCAAAAAAAACAACAACAACAACAAAGAAATAATGTATGAGTTCATTCATATGAAGTTCAAATAGAAGAAATTAACTCATACTTATAACAATGGTTAGTTTTACCTTTGGAGTTTGGCATATGGATGGATATTAGATAGCCTCCTAAAGTGCTTGAGATATTCTATTCATATATTAACATACGTGTATATCAATCTGTACGGTGGTTACATGGGTGTCTACATTTATGAAAATTAATAGCCTTGCATATTTAGTAATTTTGCACAGAAGAACTACTACCAGTAAAGTCTTACAGCTTTAAAACAATATATTCTAAAAAATAACACGTCTTTCTTTCTCCATTTTAGCTGCTTTAGAATACTCCAGAATAGCATTAGATGTGATAGAGTCAAGTTGGAAAGAACTGTCAAGACTTTAATTTAAATTAATTGTTATGTTTGCCCAGAGAAGCTGCTCAATAATTGTGTGTTTTGGCAAAAAGAAAGTATATTTAGCTACTCCAAATGCCCCTCTGTACTTAATATAAGGAGTGATAAAAAATGAGCTTCAGTATTTCTCATTGATGAAAGCATTTTTAAAAATAAATATATTTTCAGTAGCAATTATTTTATTCACTAGTAAGGCAAATTATGTATGACCTGGATCAACAAATGGGTTTGATTGAGAAGGCGTGGCCTTGCTGTTTTTTGATTTCTATAGCACATTCTAATTAAAATGGCTTGTACTCTACAACTGTCTTAAAAATAGAAATTTTATAAAGAAACAGAATATATAAAGCTTTTTATGGAAGCAGAACATACATAGAATACTAGAAAAGCATGGCAGCAGCAGATTCCAGAGAATGATGACTTCAAAAACCAGAATTCTGGAGTCACTACAAAGGACATGTTCTTGGGAACTTTACTAACTCCCTGAGACAGGTACCTTTAGGAGCAATGTTCATCCTGCCCAACACCTCCTTCTCCAGAGCTGTACCGCCACCATGCTGTCGTGCCCCAGGACCAGCCATAATTGCACTCAATACTTTCACTTACTCAAAGCTGTTCCAGTAGCATCTACTCCCTTAAAAGTATTGAAAGCAAAAGTAATCTTACTCTTCTGTTGTTAATAACATTAAAATGAAGGAAATATAGAAAAGAACTACCTAGAACATCTCGTACATCAAAAATAACATCAAAGACAAGTGCTTAATAACCAGAATACACAGAGAACTCCAACGTATTTGCAAGAAAAGAACAAGAGATTCCCATCTCAGGATGGGCAAAAGATCTAAAAAGAAATTAGAACTCTTGTGCTTTGCTGGTAGAAATGTAAAATGGTGCAGCTGCTGTGGAAATTGGATGGCATTTCTTGAGGAAATTAGAATTACCATATCAGTTATTCCACTTATGAATGCATATGTAAAAGAATTCAAAGCAGAGAATGGAAAAGATATTTGTATTTCTACATTCATAGCGGCATTATTCTAAGTAGCAAAATGGTGAAAACAACTCTTATGTCCAAAATACTGTATGCATACAAGGAAATGTTATTCAGCCTTAGAGGGAAGGAAATTCTAACACATGCCACAACATGGATGAGCCCTGAAAACATGCTGAGTAAAATAAGCCAGTCACAAAAAGACATTAATCTGTATGATTCCACTTTATGTGAATTACCTAGAGTTGACACTCTTGACAGATACAAAGTAGAACCTACATGATTCCCAGGGATTGGGGAGAGAAGAGTGGGGAGAAGGGAGAGTTGTGGTTTAAAGAAACAATATCGGCACCTGTAGCTCAGCGGCTAGGGCACCAGCCACATCCATCGGACCTGGTGGGTTCAAATCCAACCCAGGCCTGCCAAACAACAATGGCAACTATAACCAAAAAGTAGCTGGGTGTTGTGGTGGGCACCTGTAGTCCCAACTACTTGGGAGGCTGAGGCAAGACAATCACTTAAGCCCAAATGTTTGAGGTTGCTGGGAGCTGCAATGCCACAGCACTCTACCAAGGGCAACAGAGAGACTCTGTCTCAAAAAGAAAAAGGAAACTATCAATTTGGGAATATGAAAAAGTTGTAGGGCTGAGTGGTGGCAATGGTTGCATAACAGTGTGATTGTACTTAATGTCCCTTAAAATGGTAACTTTTGTGTGTAGTTTACCACAGTTGAAAAACGTAGTAATTTCCTTACTGATGTGTGTGTTGAGGAGCTATGTGGAGTAGTCAAAAGGAGAAGTTGTTTTCTCTAATGAATATTTATTCTTACTAAGAGTATTTTGAAATAGAAAATAGTTAGATCAGTGGTTCCCAACCTTCCTAATGCCGCGGCCCTTTAATATAGTTCCTGTGGGTTGCAACCCACAGGTTGAGAACTGCTGAGTTACATTTTTATGAAAAAAAATTGATAATTAAATAAACCAGATTAGTATAGATTGTTTTATTTGACTGTGACCATCTATAGGAGACACTGTAGCTTTATTATAAGGTTTTATTTTTTTAATTATCAGCAAAACTGTCGACATTTAGATTTATTTGAATCAAATATAAGGGTTAAGTTGGTTCTATTAACTTTCCTATTTTCTTCTTAGGTTCCGTTTAAGTCCAGCTGCCCGCAATATTCTGGAAAAACACGCACTGGATGCCAGCCAGGGCACAGCTACCGGCCCTCGAGGGATATTCACCAAAGAGTATGTGTTTGCTTTTTGTAATAGCCAGTTCCATTATTTATCATGATCATCTTTTTCTGAGAGAATTTAAAAAGAACTTATTCACTGTTAAGATTTAAAAGGAGGTACACTGTTCTTTTATGCTTTTAATTGCTTTTGCCATTGTAAATTGTTTTCTATGCAAGGGTTGTTTTCTGAATAATTACAGCTTTACTGAAGAACACTTCTAATTTGGTAACTAAGCAAGATCCTTAGAAATGGTGATAAATGAAGAACATTAGAGTGCAGAATAGTGAAACTTTATATGGTATTGTTTTAAGTTTGTATAAAATTAGCATGCAATAACATTTAAATTTCTAAAACATGGAAATATATTTTTTAAAATAATTTCATTATTGTTCATTTGAATTTTATTCCCTCATAATGTTACAAAGCAATTTCTGTTTGCAATTGGGTCTCTTTTTAGATTGATCTCTTTGTCCATGAATTAGTTCCACACTTTTAACTTTAAATATTTCACAGTACGTTTTAAAATCTGATAAAGGTACCCTTGCTCTTCCTTTTCATTTAACCACTTTTCTTGGGTTATTCTTATTTTATTATTCATTCAAATGAATTTTAAACAATTCATCTAGTTCCACAAATAAGCGTGGGGCAATAATGGTATTTTTCTGGGATTGTACACACTTTAAATTGAGATAGTGAGGACTGACTTCTTGATGATGATTTCCTATTCAAGAACACGGGTACATCTTTCAATTTGTTAAAATTTTTGTGTCTTTGAAAACAGATGGCCTCTGCTCTGTTAGAGCTTAGTTTAGTGGGGAAGACAATAATAAGTAAAACAGGCTTGTGAACTAACATGAAACCTCCCTGGTGATATGTTCTGCACTTCTATTGACAGAAATACCAACATTTTTAATGGATTTAATATTTTATAGTAATGTGTTCATTCCATGCTTATCTATGAGAAATAGTAATATGGCCAGGATTTTTATAAGTTGAAATAGGACAAATTTTATGAAATTAGTAAGCGACAGTGTAGAGCTAGGCAACATTTTCATATTTGCCCTGTGTTATTTTACTGTGTGTTAAAGCTTTGGTTTACTGTTGGGTGTTTATCTTATTGAAGGTAGTATATAATTCTCAGATCACTTCCTTTGTCACTATTATGCCCTTCCTGATTTGTTAACTAAATATGAACGTATAGTTCTATCACGTACATACTATGAAGTTCATGCCCCAGTACATGAGTTGGAAATCAGCTGAAGTGAGAGCTGACTGAAAGGCAGCATCCTAGACTGTAGGATTTTGAATTATAAAAAATTAAAATTAAGAATCTTGATGGCCAGTTTCACGTAGTTTTTTTTTTCTTTCCCCCACATCAATTCTTATTAGTATGTAGTATTGGCTTCTTAATTTTGTTAGTCTTCTACCAGTCTTCACCTTTCTGGAAAAATGGGATAAAGCAACTGTATTTATAATAAGGTAGACTTGCCTTGCCTAGACTTTTAAAAGGTAAGATAGCATCTTTATTTAATTCATTAATCATTAAAGATTTGGCAAAATGTAGAATAATCATAGTTGTACCTTAGAAGAATTAGTTTTGCAAATTTGTGTAAGATAAGTTGGAGCAGAAAAAAGATAAGGAGATAAATTAATAGGCTTATAAAGTAATCCAAATGAGAAATATAATGAGTACATGAATGTGGATAGAGGAAGTAAAAGGGAGATTCCTGATAGAGACAACACTGTAAGGATATAATCCAGAAACCTTTGTAAAATATTGAATGCAGAGTGTAGACCAGGATGGCAACAAGTCAAGGAATGAATTTGGGATTTTGGTCTGGCTGATGAAATGTTGCCTCCAGAAATAGAAATAAGAGGTTGGAGAAGAATTTGTCTTAGAGGGGTAAATAACGTTTGGAGCTTATTGTCAGCACTTAGAAGCCAGGTATTAGGACCAGTGAGATGCATTGCAGGAGGTAGTTTGGGATTAGAGAAGTAGGTTTAGTAGATAATATGGCAGTAGTTGTAATTAAGATCATCAACAGGGAAACTCTTACTATTCCTGTGTTGGAGTATCTGCGAGATGGGTGAAAAGTCAAGGAAAATGGGAGCTAAGGACAGGCTCTTAAATTCGGTGACTATTTGGAGGGCACTTCAGTGGTGTGACAGCAGTGTAATTAAGAAAAGCTTTCTTTCTTCTTCTTTCCATATGTCCTTAATACACACATGACACAAATTAATATTAATGTAACATGTCTTAAGGAGAACAAAATGGAATTGTCTTCTGAATACTCCAAAGAAGCAGTATTTAAGAGTTATGCCTTTGATATTCTTGCTATCTTTCCTTCCCTATTCCCTAGTTCTCTTCCCTGCCCTATTCTTCAACTCCCCTTTGGAAAGCTGTCAACCTTTGGTCTTCAAAATAAGAAATATTATGAAAGATTTCATGAGAAAAATGTATCCATAGAACAGGCGTTATTGAGGACTTTTGCTTTTGTATACTATTAAAAATGCCTGTGTTTAAAGTTTAACATTAAGGCAAGTTTTGGAAAAATTTTAGCCTGGTGTCATCTTCTGATAGGGTTGAAGAATTGCAGGGTTTGGCATACACTACCTCCAAATACATTAATGTACATTTTAACATGCTGAGGGACCTCCTTCTTTTATACCTTGCCACTGAAAAGTACAAGCAGAGTAGAAACATCAGTTCCAGCTGCTGAAGAAATGTCTGGGACCCACTGTGAAGAAAATCACAGGTGTCAAGACTGCTGTTTTAATTTTGCATTAAAAACATATTGCTCAGAATACATGTTTTACAAAGCATATAGACTTGACTTTGCTTATACATGTGATTATTTTAAGAAACCAAGTGTCATGGCCACAGAAACAGAACATATTTAGATATCTTTGCTGCAGCCTCAGTGTCTTTAGTATATGGATGTCTTAAATCATAATCATAGTTAATATTTGTGTTCATGTCAAAGCATCAAAAGTCTAGTGAGTGTAACAGGCAAGTGTCTAGTTTGTTTTTAGTGATATTTCTTTTCAAAATTAATTCACGTCACACCCTATTGAATTACTCTAAGGGATCCAAGTGGACAAAGTTCTACCTGAGTGAACTAAAGCATCCTGTCTTTCTGCAGATGTGTATGGTGTATTCATTTTTCTCCTAATTTTTAATAGCTTGTAATGCCCATCTAATTTTTCAAGTTTAATCTGATTGTTTCATGTATAGAAATCATTAAAATCATTCTCTATGTTACAGAGCTGCTATTAAATAATAATTAGCATTTATACTTCATGAGACATATAAGTATAAAATCAGCAATAAAAGTTAACTGTCCACCAATGGCCAGAATTGATTCTGTGCCTGGCCTGTTTATGCTTTATGAAGTGCCATTTTACCCAAGAATCTTAATTTACTACAGGAATAAACTAAACTACCTTTTCTCTTAATAAAATAGTAACTAACAGCTATGCCAATAGTGAGATAAAAATGTCTGTTTAGTTTCATCAGCCTTTTTTTAAAAACAGCTATGTTCAGGCATTAATAATGTAGATGTTTGTAGCCTCTCTGTGTTCATTGTTTGTTTGTTGTTTAATCTGAACACTGACAGTAAACGCTAGTCTGATGTTAAACTAGTTTGATGTAAACCTAGATTGATTAGATTTTGTTAGAGAGATATGTTTAATTATCCTCCATTATATGGAAGTACACTGGTACAGTTGGGCTATGACTTGTAAATGCTCTTAAAAACTAAATTTTTTTGTTGTTCTTGTTGGAGGTATTTTACTTAATCAACAGAAGGCCTTATTTTATATCATTGCTCACCCTTTGTTCTTTCTGTCCAGGATTTTGGCTTGTGATGTTAATCTTCAGGTATTGTATTGGCAGTCATTTACTTTACATATAGATGTAATTACAGCTAACTAGAAAATGGTGCTTTTGTTTCTAAATGTCATAAGGAGATTGAAAGTCTACTTCCAGACACCTTATTGAAAGCCTTAGTAGCATGTCCGATGGGCCCTAGCACACATCCCTCCTGCACTCCCTGGGTCTCTCTGTCTCCATCACCGTGTTATGGCTCACCGTTCAGAGACAGCATTGTCTCTAGCTTCGCTCTTGTTACTTTTTGTGTGGTGAGTACAAGGCCTTTGTCAGGAGGTTCTGCTTTGCACTTTAGATGAGATAGGTCGCTTTCTTTGTTCAACCCCAGACTTGTTGTGAATCTACATGCTTTAGTCTGTTCTCATGAGAAAAAAATTATTCTGACTCCTCCTTAGTTTATTACGCATAGAAATTAGACAATTAGTAGAAAATGCAGTCTTTGGAATGGACCGGACCTGGGTTTGATTCCAGCTCTGCTTATCTCTGGGACGTTTTATCTTTCAACCCTCCACCCTTTGTTCCTTTCACCCCTTTCCACACTGGCCTTCCTTCTGTTCTTAGAAGCTGCATGTTTCTTGCCATTACACTTCTACTCTTGAACTTGCTTCTTTGCATCACTCTGCACAAGTATTACCTGCTCAAGTCTTCCCTGTCCGTTCTTTTAAAATAACCTCTCTCCACATCAGTCTCTCTCTCTCTCTCTCTCTCTGCTCTGCTTTATTTTTTTCATAGCACATCACTTTTCTAATTTGTTTACTTGAATAAAGTGTAATTCCCTCTATAGAGTGAAGCTCTTTGATGGAGGAAAGTATCTTAATATTGTATCTACCACCTCCGAAATAAGAGTGGGTACTTGAGAAATACTGGCTTTGGACATGTAATTTAACCTTTTTGAGCCTATTTAGTCATCTGTAAATTGAGAGTAGTGAAATATCTCTCCTATGTCTCAGGGAAGATTATATAACATAAGCACTTACAACACATAGTAGGCTCATTTTCCTACTTTCATGCCCTCTTCCAGAACTTATTCAAGACAATAGTTGGCTCATGTTCCTACTTTCATGCCCTCTTCCAGAACTATATTCAAGACAATATAGCATTTTAGATTTTCTTGTCATCATGACATCTTGTCTAAGATGTCAGCTCTTTAATCTTGAAACAAGTAAGTTAGTTGTACTTACAGTTCATGTATCCTTTTCTGGCTATACTGAAAAGCTTGGACCCTTTTTTTTTTTTAGACAGAATCTCACTATGTCACCCTTGGTAGAGTGCTGTGGCGTCACAGCTCACAGCAACCTCAAACTCTTGGGCTTAAGTGATTCTCTTGCCTCAGCCTCCCGAGTAGCTGGGACTACAGGCGCCCACCACAACACCCGGCTATTTTTTGGTTGGAGTTGTCATTGTTGTTTAGCAGGCCTGGGCTGGGTTTGAGCCCGCCAGCCCTGGTGTATGTGGCCGGCGCCCTAGCCACTGAGCTACAGGCATCGATCCTTTTTCCTTAGAAATGTACCTGTATAGCTGATACATTTTACAAGCACATGCTACCTTTGTAATCTCAGCTACACAGGAGGCTGAGGCAGGAGGATCACTCAAGCTCAGAACTTAGAGAACACCTGGGCAACATGGTGAGTCCCTGTCTCAAGAAAAAGAAAATAAATATACCTTTGCACCTTAGCTAGAGCAGTCCTGTCTGTGTTGATTTTCTGTTGTTGCATAACAAGTTAACAACTTATAGTCTTTCAGATCAGAAGTCCAGGCATAGCATGGCCAGGCTCACAGCTCATGGTCTTTTAGGCCAGAAATCAAGGGGTAAGCCAAGGCTGTAGTCTCATGAAACTTGGGGTCCTCTTCCTAGATCATGTGGTGCTTGGCAGAGTTCAGTTCCTTGGGGCTGCAGGACTGTGGCTCCTTCCTCCTTGTTAGCTATCAGCCAAGGACTAACCACCCTCAAGGCTTCCTTCAGGGTCTTCTGATGTGTCATCTCCTTGAGCAGTTTACAGTATGTCTGCTTGCTTCTCTAGGGCCAGCAGTTGGAGCTCTCCATTCAAATCTCTTCTTTTAGGAAGGCTCAGTTTCTTTTAAGAGGTGGCTTGATAAGTCTAACTCCAGGATAATTTGCCTTTTGATGAACTCAGAGTCAACTGATTAGGGACCTTAATTGCAACTATAAAAATCTCATCATTGTTATCACATAACGTAATCATATTCAGTAGGTCCACTCACACTCAAGAGAGATTATATGGGATGTGTACATCCGGAATAGAAATACTGGGCCATCTCAGAATTCTTCCCACCATGTTGCCATATGTGAAAGGTTTTGTTTTGGAGAGATTAATTGTCATCTCAAATATACTCAACAGATGCTAGGTTTTTCCTTCCACTAATGCTTTTGATAACGACACACCAAAATATTAACTGTTTGAGAAATAGTTTTGCTTTAGATTTGTCTCACCCTGAAGTTGTTTCAATATTATGTAAAACAGATTTTTTTCTTAAATTTGGAAAAATAACTCTCAATTAATTGCTGGATATTAAAATTTTCAAAGAAATTTACTTTAAGAAATTATATTGCATTCTACCACTGTAACTTAGCATCGTGAATTGAGGGCTTGACATATTTAGAAAGTTTATTAAATCCTTTTACAAAACAAAGATAACTTTCTTTTACAGGCAAGTCTGTAACTAGTTATTTTTTTATTCTGAATGATGCTGTGGATTAAGATATATTACATTAGGTTGTACTGATAGTACACTGAGCAAAATTTAAACTGGTATGATTTCCTGGCCATTATCAAGCTGATTTGTACTAGAATAAACAATGATAAAGTAGATAACCTTTTTAAAGCCATATGTGCAATAAACTTGACACTTTCTGAGACCATGTGAAAACTACTTTATTGGTTTAATTAATGAATTATTTATGTACCAAATGACATCCATCCCACAGGAAAAAATACTAATTTCTTCTTTAAAAATGAATGTCTATACCCAATACAGACAGCTGATAAAATTCTAATTATTGTTTGTCTTTTAAAGATGTGCCCATATTATAGCCATTGGACAAATAATATGAATCAGTAGGCCAGGTAAGAGATAGAATTTCTAGCTCAAATATCTGGTTTTGTATTATGGCCTTGACATCTAAGTATTTCTGTGTCTTCCCTGCCTGTCTCACCTGCGTTTTCTGAAAACTCTCTTAATATTCATTGTTGCTAACCATGGTTATCTACTCCCCTTTTATCTCCAGGGATGCTCTAAAACTGGTCCAGTTGAAACAGATGGGCAAGATCAGTGAGTCCAGACCTGCTGCAGCCCCTGTAGCCACTCCCACAGCACCTCCACAGGCCACAACTGGGCCATCGTATCCCCGGCCAATGATCCCACCAGTATCAGTTCCTGGACAACCTAATGCAGTGGTAACATCCTCTGACTACATTTTTATTTTTCAGATTTTGGTGAGAGGGAAAATAAGAACAGTTATTCTATGTATTATGATTACTTTTGCCAGTCCATTTTAGTAGTACGCAAAAGTGATAAAGAAGAAACACTCCAGATGCTTTGTTTTACAGATTTCCTAGCAGAAATCAAATTTATTTGTACAATACTAACTTCCAAATAGAACATTAGAACTACGCTTTTATTTAAATTAATCACAAGTTCCACAACTTCAGTAACATATACACAGTATATGTGCTATTATCATGATACTTTTTATGTATTTTTTTTTTCCTCCCACACCATACTGCTAGTTGGTAGCTGACACTAACCCCCTTTTGTAGATATGTTTTATTTTTTGATTAGAGAATGATAGTCTGACTGTGAAGAACTATGTAGGCCACTCACTTTTTCCTTCTCATACACATGTGATATAACAGTCCTTTTCTGTTTTCAAATTACTCCTTTCTGCCTTGCTGCCCCTCCTTTCCTGGTACCTTGCAGCTCATTTGCTTACCATCAGAAGAAGTATGAGGTAATCAAGTTTATTTGACTCAAGTAGGCACTTAAAAAAAAAATTAAAAGAAGGTAAATAAATAAACCTATCCTGCTCATTATAATGGAGAAATATATTCTATTATATTGTCCAAGAATTGAAAATAATAAATGTTTCATGGGAAAAAGATTTTTAAATGTTTATAAATGATTCATGACTACATACACAAAAATCTTTGTGTAGTCCCATCTTATTTCTTTAAAAAGTAGGTTATTCAGATTAGTAAAGGTAAACCTTACTTTCAAATTCTTCTGATATGTACTGAGTATTATATTTGATCAAGTACTTTGCTAACATAAAATACTTAATTCTTGAGAGTATTTATAAAAATGAAATCAGCTGTACTGTCAGCTGCTTTGTGTTATCTTGAAGTGATTATAAGGAAATCCCAAAATAAAGTGAAGACAAAGAATCAAATGTAATTTAAGGTTCATCGTGCTTTTGTGAGTGGTTCAAGAAACAAAATGGAAAAGCTACAGTGAAGTTGTAGGAAGATTTTATTACCTCATTCATACTTTCTATTATTAATTCCTAAGAAATAAGATACTCATCTGATTTTTTAAAACCACAAATAAAAATAGAAAAAATTTGGCAGATTATTTAATATATTGGATTATTTTTTGTCCTATACCATTTTTATAAAAATTGTCCTTAACTTGAAATAGTTGAGCTTACAATTTTCCAGCTTTATAATGGTCCAAAAGCAATACACATTCAGTAGAAAGCAGTGTGATACTCCCGTGCCACTCTGGGCAGCTGCAGCAAGCCTCAGCTCCCAGTCAGCCACGTGGTCACAGGTTAATCATCAGCAATATGCAGTGTACGGTGTTGATGTGCCCATCTGTAGGGTAATGCATAATAAGTGTTCTGAGCATGTGCAAGATACACTAGTGTGATATTTAGTGGATTAGGTGTATTAAATACATTTTCGATTCATGATATTTTCTACTTAAAGTGGGTTTATCAGGATACAGCCCCATCATAAATTGGGGAGCATCTGTAGTTGATTTGTTGATTTATTGGCTACTTTGAGTTTCATTAAGTGATACTTATAACAAAAGCTGCTTTATAGGTAGAGTGTGTGTTTGTGTATATGTGTGTGTGTGTGTGTGTGTATATCTACCTGTGTATAGAGAAAGGGTGTGAAAAATGTAGACATAAATGGAAAAAACTGTATTAAAATTATAATATTCAAATCATCTTTGACTTATCTAATTATACGAGATACAAGATACATCATATAAGATAACAAATGTTATCGGTATATATTGAGCATTAAAATTTTACATGCATAATATCTTTCTCCTGACAACTTCCCTCTCCTCCACCTCCCAGCACTGTGTGTGTGTATGGTATGTACATGTATATAGTATATATATATTTATATGTGCATACATACACATATACACACATTTATGGGGGAATTATTCATTTAGTAGATTTCTTTTTCCTCAACATAAACATATTAACAAAATGTCCCATTCACAACTGAAACATGAATTTCACTACTTTTTTCTGTAGTGATATACTTTAAAGCCAAAATTCCTCACATTTTTTTATATTCTCTCATATACTAAGACATTTTAATAGTACTTTTCCTCCATTAATCTTTAGTTAACATCATAAGTTAGATCACTAAGAATGTATTTCACTTACTGCATTTTTTGTTTGTTTTTAGGGCACATTCACCGAAATTCCTGCTAGCAATATTCGAAGAGTTATTGCCAAGAGGTTAACTGAATCTAAAAGTACTGTACCTCATGCATATGCTACTGCTGACTGTGACCTTGGAGCTGTTTTAAAAGTTAGGAAAGATCTGGTCAAAGGTTAGTGAAGTTGAATTTACTTAATATAATTCTATGTGCTAACTTTCATGAAATCTTATTTATAAAATTCATATTGTGTACCTTTTATTTCAGTTTCATGATTTACTTGCTGTCTATTCTGAGTATATTTTTCTATTAGAGAAAAAAAAAAAATTAGTTCTATTTTTCTCTAAGAAATATATTGGCTTGGCTTGGTGCCTATAGCTCAGTGGCTAGAGCGCCAGCCACATACACCAGAGCTGGCAGTTCAAACACAGCCCAGGCTTGCCAAACAACAACAACAACTCCAACCAAAAAATAGCCGGGTGTTGTGGTGGGCGCCTGTAGTCCCAGCTACTTAGGAGGCTGAAGCAAGAGAATCACTTAAACTCAAGAGTTTGAGGTTGCTGTGAGCTGTGATGCCACAGCACTCTACCAAGGGCAACATAGTAAGATTCTGTCTCAAAAAAAAAAAAGAAGAAAGGAAGAAAGATTGACTCCATATTATTAAATAAATCACAGATATTATTACTTTTCTGCAGAAGAGGATTTCTGTTGTGCCTTTCCTTTTTTCTCCTCTTACATCATATTTGCATAATGTCTATTTAGTGAACATTCATTAACAGACATTGCAGAGTCGAGCTGTCTATTACACACTGAGATCTGCAAATGCAGACCGAGTATTTCGCATCTCGTCAAGAGAAATCCTCATTGGAGCATTTCAGCTTTTGATTTGCACAGTAGGGATGGTGAGGTGGTAAGTATAATGCAAATATTCCAAAATGCGAAAAAATGTGAAATTTGAAAGTGTTCTTGTCCTGATCATTTTGGATAAGGGATACTTGTAGTACATGGTTTGGGTTGGTTGGTTTTTTTTTTTTTTTTAAGTGTAAATAAGCTTAATTGTTTTGATTTGCTTTAGCTTTTACAT
This sequence comes from Perodicticus potto, assembly GCA_963574655.1. Classification (NCBI taxonomy): domain Eukaryota; kingdom Metazoa; phylum Chordata; class Mammalia; order Primates; family Lorisidae; genus Perodicticus; species Perodicticus potto. Next base: position 18,510 of record CAUYRH010033718.1, on the reverse strand, counting down.
AGGTGAATATTTTATAAAGATTTGTGAATGACTTGCTCATACTAGTTAGTTATTTTTGTTTTGAATACATTTTGGTATGATATTTTTTTAAAAAGCAGTTCTTAAAATTTTAGCAAGTTTAAAACAGAAAACTTTTTTTTTTTTTTGAGACTGAGCCTCTTACTGTGTCACTCTAGGTAGAGTGCGGTGGCATCACAGCTCACAACAACCTCAAACTCTTAGGTTTAAGCAGTTTTCTTGCCTCAGCCTTCTAAGCAGCTGGGACTATAGGCACCCGGCTAATTTGTGGTTGCAGTTGTCATTGTTGATTTTAGCTGGCCCGGACCCAGTTCGAACCCGCTAACCTCTGTGTATGTGGCCAGTGCCTTACGCACTGAGCTATGGGTGCTGCCACAAAACTCTATTAATGTTTTAAATTATAAATTTATATACTTTAATGTTTTAATTTTATATTTCTTGTTCTAAATGCATTTTCAGTTATTAAATTTGTAATGTTCCTCCCAAAAATCAATTAAAAATAAGGTTGCTGCAAGACATACGGATTTTTGGCAAGAACTGGTAGTTTTATATCTTGATTTCCAATCTGTACGGCTCTTCTTATTTTACTGCACTGACCAGGACTTCTGATATAATGATGTATACAGATGATAAAAGCTGTCATTTTTGCTGTCTTCTTGATCTTGATGAGAAAGTATTCAGTCTTTAACATTAGCTGTAGAGTTTCTATAGATTATCTTTTCCAGATTGAGAAGTTCCCATTCCTAATTTACTGAGAGTTTTAATCATGAATGGATATGGAATTTTGTCAAACACTTTTTATGCATCTTTTGAGATAATCTTTTCTTTTTTTCTATCTGTTAATATGGTGAATTACATTGGTTGATTTTCAGATGTTCAACCTACTTTATTTTCCTCATTTAAAACCCATTTAATCATTAACTTTCTCTTATATTGCTTGATTCCATATTGCTAAACTTTGTTAAGAATCTTTACACCTGTGCCCATGAGAAATACTACCGTGTAGGTTTCTTTTCTTGAAGTGTTTTTCTCTGTTTTTTTTTTTTTTTTAATCAGATGTAGTAGAATGGGCTGGGAAATATTTCCTTCTCCTTTATTTTCTGGAAGAGTTTGGGTACAATTAGTATTATTTCTTTGTTTTTAATTATTTGGTAGAATTACTCAGTAAATTTCTTTGAGAGAATTTTTAACTACAAACTTAATTTTTAAAATAGAAGTTATTTTTTCTTGGATGAGCTTTAGTAGTCATTTATTTGTGTCATTTATTTAAATTATCAAATTATTGGCATAAAATTATTCATATTACCTTATTATTTTCATAACATCTATCTTCTGTGTAATCTGAAATGATGTCTGTATTTTTGATATTAGTAATTTATTCACTTACTTTCAAGATCAGTCTGATTGATGATTTAACAGTTGGATTGATCTCTTAAAGAGTGAGCATTTAGAGGCTAGCCATGGTGGCTCACGCCTGTAATCTTAGCATTCTGGGAGGCTGAGGTGAATGGATTGCTTGAGCTTGTGAGTTCGAGACCAGCCTAGGTAAAGCAAGAACAAGACCCTGTCTCTAAAAATATCCAGGCATTGCAGGCACCTGTAGTCCCAGCTACTTGGGAGGCTGAGGTAGGAAGATCACTTAAGCCTAAGAGTGTGAGGTCACTGCAATGCCACGGCACTCTACCAAAGGTGACAAAGTGAAACTCTGTCTAAAAAAAAAAAAAAAAAAAAAGGAATGAGCATTTGGTTTTATTAATTATAGAGCAAGTTGGCTACCAATACATTTTTGCCACTTTCATCTGAAAAAGTCTGCCCTCTTTTCTTTTTTAAAAAATTTTATAATTGTGGTTGAATATATATAACAAATTTTCCAATTTTTAACCATTTTTAAGTGCACACTTAGTTAATTAGCAGTCAGTGCATTCACATAATTATGTAATTGTGACCACCATTCATCCACAGAAGTTTTTTCATCTTGTGAAACTCAAACACTGTACCCATAAAACAATAACTTCCCATTCCTCTTTCCCCCTACCCATGACAACCACCATTCTACTTTGTGTCCCTATAAGTTTGTCTTCTCTAAGTCCCTGTTAAGATTACACAGTACTTGTCCTTTTGTATCTGGCTAATTTCAGTTGGCATTATGTCTTCAAGGTTCGTCTATGTTGTAGCGTGTGCCAGAATTTCCTTCCTTTTTAAGGCTGAATAATATTTTATGGTATGTATGTATTTATGTATGTATGGTATGTATTTTATGTATTGTATCTATGGTATGTATTTTATTTCTGTATGTATGGTATGTATTTTTTTTATGGTATGTATACACCATATTTTGTTCATTCATCTGCCAGTAGATGAATCTATTAGGTTGTTTTGACCTTTTGGCTGTTGTGAATAATACTGCTACAAATGTGAATATACAAGTACTTCTCTCTGTCTCTGTTTTTAGATCTTTTGAGTTTATTCCCAGAAATGGAATTCATGGATCATATAATTCTACTTTTAATTTTCTGAGGTCCTGCCATACTGTTTTCCAAGTGTCTACATCATTTGCATTCACGTCAGCATTGCACAAAGGTTCTAATTTCTCCACATTTTTGCGAACACTTGTTACTTTATGTATATATGTATTTTTTTTTAGTTGAAGTAATCCTAATGGGCATATCTTCTTCATTATTGGAAGATATTTTTGCTGGGTATAGAATTTTGAATTAGCCAGATTTTTATTTCATTACTTTAAATAAAGATACTATTCTGTTGTCGTCTGGCTTACAAAATGTCAGCTGCCATTTTTAGTACTTGTTCCCCTATGTGTGCTGTTTTTTATTTCTCTGGTTGCCTTCAAGATTTTCACCATTAGTAATTTGACTATCATATGCCCACTTTTTTTCTATCATATGTTTTTGTTTGGGTTTTTCCCAGCTTCTTAGATTTATGGTTTGTTGTCTTGCTTTAGTTGTGAAAAATTTTCAGCTGCACTTTTATCTCTTGCTTCGTGTGTTTTCTCCTTGAGACTCTGACTATAAGTATTAGACTTGATGAATTTTCCACAACTGTGACATGCTCTTTTTCTCTTGTTTATTCTTTTTTCTCTTTGTGTTTCAGTTTGGATAATTTTTGTTGACTTAGCGTTAACACTGATGCCTTTCCCTGCTCTGTTGCTCCATGCTCTATCCTCTTCACTCCTGTAGTCTGACAGGGGATTATTACTTCTGAGTTTGTCCTGGGAGTTGATCATCACAGTTTGGAGTTCAGTTCACTGTTTGCTTTGTAACCTGAGCTCCCTAATGGGCTTGAGAAAAGTAATGATTTTGTAGTTTAACCTGCGTTTTATTTCACCCTGTTAGGGTAGGAACAACTTTTTTTTGCAGCTTTCTTCATTCTGCGTGAAAGCAGGACTTATAAATCAGCTTACATACAGACTTTTCAAGATTTCACATAAAGACAACCTGATTTTATTTTTTCTCCTTTCCTCTCCTCCCCTCCTCTCCTTTCCTCTCCTGTTCTGTCCTCTTCTCTTCTCTTTTTTTGAGACAGACTCTCTCTCTTTCACCCAGGCTAGAGTTAAATGAAGTGTTTATAGTTCACTGCAACCTTGAACTCCTGGGCTCCTATAATCCTCCTATCTCAGCCTCCCAAGTAGCTAGCACCACAGGCATGCACCACTAGGACCAGCTAATTTAAAAAAAAAAAAAAATTTTGTAGAGACAGGGTCTTGCTATGTTGCCCAGGCTGGTCTAAAGCACCTGACCTCAAGCAGTACTCCCACCTTGACCTCCCAAAGTGCTGTTATGATAGACGTGAGCTACTGTGCCTAGCCCTGTCAACTTTTAGAAGTCAAGGAACCAAATGGGATGCTATTTCAGAGAAAGTGATACATTTCTAAAGATTAACCCTGGAAGTACCCCTTACAGTTATAGATCATAACTTGCCTAGTCATGATATAGAAGTTTAATGCGAGAATAATTTTGCTGTTCACCTACTCATAAGACAGTAATCAGTAATATGTCAATGAAGATTTGGATTAGTTGAGTATCTTTGCTTGAAACAGGTTTGATATGTTTTCATAATTAAGAATTTTCTCATGAATCTTTGGAGTACACGTTATCTTCGCTCCTCTTTCTTATAGGAGGTTATAATTTACCTTTGCTTTTGTAATGACAATATGCATGTGAAAATGTCTCCTATCACTGTCATCAGTCTCCTTTCACTGTGTTTGAAAATTTTCATAATACAGAGTAAAGGTAAAGGAATTTGAAAAGAAACCTCCTTTATATGTGTTAGAGTAAACGTGCCTGTTAGCCATGTTAATAGAAATGGCATGTGAAAAGATACATACAATGAATATAGTTTGAAAAATAGAGAATGCATGGCTGGGTATTTTCTAGACAGCCCTTGTATTCAAGTCTGAAGCTCCAGTACATGGGGATTAGAAGTAGAATTTGGAGAATCCATCATTATAAATAGTACCAAAACCATGGAATTCAGAGTTCCTGCCTGGAGAGATGCCAACATCAAGAGGAATTGGCTGAAAGTGAGCGGGCAGGCAGAGTAGAAGGAAACGTGGAGAGTATAGTGACACCAGCCAGGAAGAGAAAGTCAACTTGAGATGCTGCTGAAAGCTTGAGTATTTGAAGACAATTTTAGGTGAGGACTTAGTAGGTTTGGGGGTCATCAACCAGTGGTTGGTTTTAGAAATCTTTGCGGTGAATACCTATGAATGATAGTATAGTGGATATAGTGAGAAGGAGGCTGAGAGAACCATGAGAGATAAGTAGAGTGAGTTCCTAAAATACTGTGTCCACATACTTGAATTTGTGCAGAGCAGATCTTTTATATATGCTTAGCATTGAAGATCTCTCAACTCTGGATATCCATTTATGTTTATATGTATTCTCCTAAAGGAGTTTTTTATTTCTCTTATTTATTTATTTATTTGAAACAGAATCTCACTTTGTCACCCTTGGTAGAGTGCTATGGCATCATAGCTCACAGCAACCCTAAACTCTTGGGCTCAAGTGATCTTCTTGCCTCAGCCTTCCAAGTAGCTGGGACTACAGGTGCCTGCCATAATGCCCGGCTAATATTTTTAGAGACGGGTTCTTGCTCTTGCTCAGGCTGGTCTCCAATTCCTAAGCTCAAGCAGTCCACCCACTTTGGCCTCCCAGAGTGCTAGGGTTATAGGCCTGAGTCACCACCCCTAACCCCTAAAGGAATTTTAAACAAACATACAAATGTTTCTGGAGATCGGAATTAGAAGAAGTCTGATAGTGTGTAGCTGACACTTATCATGACAGTTTGACAGTATTTAGGTTTATGGTAATTCATCTACTCTCTTTCTAAAGTCTGCAACATGCATTTGGAATGAGGTGTTGTTCCCATAAAATTCCATAATGCACTAGTAATAGGATATGTATTTCATGCCACATACCATTGGCTAGATCTTGATCTTAAAGTTTTTTTCTAGAAGCTTTTGCAAGAAGAAATCAAGTGTGGTTATATTTTCCAACACTTTTATGCCTATAGACAGAAACAAAGGTATAAAGCAGGTGCTTTAGTTAACGATCAGCTCTGTTGGAAGTGAAGGGACCCCAGCTATATCCTAAAATTATTATGTATACAGGAAAGAAATTAATTCAAATGGATTCACTTATCAAACTAGACAGGGAACCTCATTTTACTAACTGCACTAGGACCTATGCCAGCATTGCTTCATCTTTGGCATTTGTTGTATCCTGTTTTGTTAAGTTAAAAAGCAGCTCTTGTTTAATGCAGTGGTCTTAAGTTTTTTCCATATACACCCCATTAGTAAAAAGAAATTTTTGAAAACTCCCCAATATGTATATGTGTGTGATTGTTTATATAAAGTACCTACATGTACCTCTGTTCTGACATAATAAATATTATAAACCATATTATAAACCTTATGGGCACCTGAAAAGGATGAGAAAAAAATGAATCATCTTGTAAACTTCTGGCTTCACATACCACAGAGACCGTTTGTCTCTTTGGAGACATAGGAGTTGGTTCTAATTTTTTTCAAATTGATTATGCATGTAATGTGTCCTTCAAGTTCCCATGTATGATATCTGAGCAATTTTTAAAAATTACAATCAAGGCCTAGAAGTAAACTTTTACAGTCATGATTAATATTATTTATCCAGGACCTCAAATAATGCAGGTTTTTCTAATCAGAACCTTATTGATTAAGCAAACAAAAGCCTGTAATATTTTTTATCATTGTTTGTTATCACATTCCATAATTTACAAGTTTGAACTGATAATGATCAATATTAAAGTTATATTATGAATACTAGTTTGACTGTGCTGATTTTTCTTTCAGATGACATTAAAGTATCAGTAAATGATTTTATCATCAAGGCAGCAGCTGTTACCCTTAAAGTAAGTAGCAAAGCCAAAAAAAAATTTGTCTTTATAGGAATTTTGTGGCTTGGAATTTTTGTAATAATAAATAGAACTCTTATTTTTAAGTCACAAAAATTTTATAATTTTATTGATAAAAATATTTAATCTCCCTGTTTCACTGATGAAGAAACTATCAATCAAAAAGGCTCCAAACTAATTATAGAATAAAAACCATTCATTCACTAAATACATATTGATTTTATTTTTACTTCTTAGAAAACACATTAATACAGAACTTTAAAGATGTGGGCTTTTTTAGCATGTATCTAATACTAAATACATTCTAAAGCATGGAATGTATAGTGGACAAAAGCCTACGTGATTTCTGCTGTAATGGCGCTTGTGGCTTCACAGGGGAGATACATACAGTTAAGTCAGATAGTGGAAGTGCTGAGGAGCAAAAGAAAGCTGAGTAAGGGGACAAAGTAACTGAGGGTGTCTTGTCCAAACCTGAAGCCAGGGAAGCCTCTCTGACAAGGCAGTCAGAGGCAAGGCCTGGGAAGAGAGGAGTGAACCAAAGAGGGATCTGGTAGAAGAGCATTCCATGTAGATCCTCCCACAAGCTCCCAGGCTGTGAAGAGTGGTCTGTTATCCACAGACGTGGTGCTGAGGGGTCGTGTGCCTAGAGTAGACTTAGTAAGGTGGGGAGAGGGTGAAGTTTTTTAAAAGGTGGAGGAGGAGAAGAAGCGGGGCTAAAGTACTACGAACATGATGCTTTGTTGGCCATGGTAGGACCACAGTTTTTATTATGAATGAGAAGGAAGCCTGTGGAGGGTTTTGAGCAAAGGACTAAGGTGTTCAGACTTATACTTTAAAAAGAAAAAGGACAGACTGTGCTCACCATTTAGTAGAATACAGCAGGAGAGGCAAGGGTGGAAGCAGTGAGCGCCCTAGGAGGCTGTAGAAGACAACAGTGACTTGCACAAAGGTAGTGGTTTTGCGGCTGGGGTGAAGTGGAGTTCGTGGTTCCATTTCAAAGTAGAGCCAACAGGATCTGCTGATGAATTGGATGTGGGGTGTGAAAGACTGAAGATTTGGGACAAAGCAGTGGGAGGAATGGAGTTTTCCCTGTACCAAGATTGAGGAAAGTGGGAGAAAAGTAGGGTTTGGGTGAGGAATCTTGAGTTTGGTCTCCACAGTGCTCGGCCAGGAGAAAAGTAGGTTTGAGATGAAGAATCTTGAGTTTGGTTCCAGACATGTTAAATTTGAGGAGCCTAGTAGATGTCTCAGCAGAGGTGGTAGGAAAGCAGGTAAGCACGAGCCTGCGGTTCAGTGGCAGTGTCTGGCTGGAGATGTCAATCGACCAGGACACAGGCTTCCTGCCTTCCTGCTCAGCACCAGTTTCCATGGTGCCATCTCTCTGTAACGAAGCTATTTTCTGGGATCGCTGCTGGTTAACAACACTATATTTAAAGTACATTTATTTATATCAATTTTATTTTTACTTCTTAGAAAACACATTAATACAGAACTTTAAAGATGTGGGCTTTTTTAGCATGTATCTAATTGTTCATATGACTTTTCTCTTTTGACTAAATAGTTTGGATTATATTAAAGATTTTCGGGTGGCGCCTGTGGCTCATTGAGTAGGGCGCCAGCCCCATATACCGAAGGTGGCGGGTTCAAACCCGACCTCAGCCGAACTGCAAAAAACAAAAAAAAAGCTGGGTGTTGTGGTGGGCGCCTCTAGTCCCAGCTACTCGGGAGGCTGAGGCAAGAGAATCACCTAAGCTCAGGAAGGAGTTGGAGGTTTCTTTGAGTTGTGACGCCACAGCACTCCACCGAGGGTGATAAAGTGAGACTGTCTCTACAAAAAAAGAAAAAAAAAAGATTTTCTAGTTGTGAATCATTTTTGCATTCCTTAAATGTAGCTGTAATGGTCCATAAGCTATTTGTTACTATTTCATTGCATAATTTTATTCCCAGAATCATATGTAGGTATAATTTAAATCTGGTACTAGCTTTATAGGCTATTTTTTATCATTGGCTTCAATAAATTTATTTGGATTTTTTTTCTTTTTTCTGTGCTTATTTCAATATTATAAGGATTTGTATTTCTCGTAGTTTTGTAGATTCGCCAGTAAAAATACCTGAACTTAGTTTTATTTTGAGGGGAATCTAGGTAACTTTTTCATTTTATCCCCATAATTACTGATCTAATTCTCAACTTTTTCTTAAATCAATTTTGGAAGCTTATTGTTTTCCTAGAAAATCATTCATTTTATCTAGATTCCAAAACTTACTAACGTAGAATGATTTAAATTTCTTTCTTATAATTCCTTTAATGTCCTTAGTACCTGGGGTTATTCTAAACTCTTTCTTTGGCTGTTGTATTTTTTATGTTCTTAGCTGACGTTGATTTGTTACGTATCTTTTCCTTCATTTCTTGAGTTCATTTTGGTTAGAAATATTTGGCTAGAAAACTTGAATGTCTAATGTAAATTTTTTATAAATTAGAAGGTTTAATTAAAAACTATGTTTTTCCTTGAATACAACTTAGACCATATTGCATAGGTTTTTATTACTTGATTTTGTGATAAAATTTATATTTGCCAGATATTCTTCATTAGTAAGATTTTCTTTTTTTTTTTTGGTTTGTGTATGTGTCTCTTTTAGTGTTGTCTGTGAATAATTTAAAATTTAAACAGCATCATTTCACCTGTGACATTTGGCAACATCATCATTGTACACTGTTTCTAGGCATTTAGTCATTTTGTCCATTTTTAAAATCCTTAGTATAGTTGCTCGTATGTTAGATGTATGTATGCACATACACATATGTCATGTTTATGAAGCTTAGAAGTCTCTTTTTAAGTAGAGAAGCCATTTATTGAAGACCTGCAAATATACGGTGTACCCCAGTGTCGGGCTAGAAAGTCAAACTTCTTTATGCCAAAGGAATAATGTAGTTGAATATCACTGCTGTTTTCCAATCCCCTCAAAATCATGCTGGTCATTGCTTGAGACAAGAAGTATAACAAACATTAAATACCTTCTAGCCATCAGTTTTAACAAAGAAAACTTTTTTTGACCATGATGTAAAGAGATCAAAACATGCAGGTCATCAGCATTTCCTCCTCAAGCTTGCTTCCGAAAGGTGGTATCTTTAATTATTCTTCCCAGACAGAGAATTGACACACAAATCCAAACCAGCTTTTTCAAGCCAAAGTTGTATTTGTTTTCTTCTATCTAGCTATAGTCCCTTTGAAAACTGCATAATAATTTTAGTGATTTTTCTGTAACCAGCTAAGTCTAAAGTTACATGTTTTTCCTATTTCTAGCAAATGCCAGATGTTAACGTAAGCTGGGATGGAGAGGGCCCCAAGCAGCTGCCCTTTATTGACATTTCAGTGGCTGTGGCAACAGATAAAGGTTTAATTACACCAATCATAAAAGATGCTGCTTCCAAGGGTATACAGGAAATTGCTGACTCTGTAAAGGTATGTCTTTAGAAATACTGGGCATTCAAAATGTAGGAATATACTTCCAAGTAATTACTTTCTGATGAAGTTTTGGCATGATCTGTTCACACTGTGATTTTAGGGGAGGGCAGCGTGGGGATTATATCCATTGATTGTTACCTGTGTATAGGTTTTGGTTTTTTATCTCAATATGATCCATTTTAAAAAAATAAGTATTTAAAAATTTAGAAATAATGTACAGGTAAATTAGGAAATAACTTCATTCAAGTTGAAGATAAACTTTATTTTCTAAAGTCCAGAATCAGCCCTGAAGATGCTATTAGATATATGCTATCTATCAGATTTATTTTTAAAGTTGAAGTAAAGCTGAAACTGTATTTCTTTGAAAGTAGTAATAGATAACCTCAGTGTTTTTTGTGTTTCGGGGTTTTTTTTGAGACAGTCTTACTTTTTCACCCCAGCTAGAGTGTAGCAGACATGAGATCATAACTCACTGTACCCTCAAAAGTTCTGAGTTCCAGAGATCTTCTGTCTCAGCCTCCCAAGTACCTGGAACTATAGGCGAGTAGCTAGGACCACAGATGCACCACCATGCTGAACTAATTTTTTTCTGTTTTTAGTAGAGATAGGGTCTTGCTATTGCTTGGGCTAATCTTGAACTCTGGCTTTGGCCTCCCAGAGTGTTAGGATTATAGGTGTGAGCCACCATGCCTGGCTAACCTCAGTATTAATAATGCTTTATTTTTAAGTTTATTTCATTCATTTTCTCTCTAAAATTGAGCACATTAAAAGTAACCTAGTATTCCAGAGGTAAGGTACTTTTACTTTTTCAGGATTTCTTGTAAAGCAATTTTTGTAGCTTCAATATGAAGAATCTGATTTCACAAAAAAATAGCACATTAAATAGGCAGGAACACAGGCAGTAGGTCAGCACCTACTTTGGCAGCCTCAGTCACTTCCAACGGTTGCTTTTAGCAGAAGTGTCACGAGTCTTGAAGTATTTGCTTTGAAAATTTTAGACTCATTTGGGTAAATGATTGTTTTTCCATTTGCTAAGGAGCTGTTATATGTATAGGGGTAGAACAAATTACAAGCGGGATAAATTGATGCATAGACCTACTTGCTCAAGACAAATAAATGAATGCAAGTTACTCTGGTTTTTTAAAAGCTTACCCACAAATATGAATTTACTTGAAATTTTAGAGTTAGATATAATTAAAAATTATAATTATTATTATTATTATTAATTTCAAACTATTGGAATCAACCTTTTAGGTCTTCACTTCTCGTTGGAAAGATTTTCAGAGTGTGTTTGTATAGATAAAAATGCAGCTGTTTTTCTTAATTGAAAGGTGATGTTAATTCAGCCAATTCAAAAGTCAAAGTAAAAAATTGGTTTACTGGGATATATAGTGCATACCATTTGTTCATCAAGAGCCTTAGGTCTAATGGCATTCTTAATTCTTCATTAATTATAACAGTTTTAAAAGGGAGAACAAAGTTTACTTCATAAATAGCTTGTAAATTTTTTCATGGAATTAGCAAGGTATATGATATGTTATAGAAATATTTGTTAGTTGTCTTTTATTATAGCCTATCAGTTGGATGCTTCAGGTAACATGTACTTACATTTTTAAGTTTACATTGCCAGGAAATCCCAGTGAGAATTACAGATTTTCAAAATCAACAATCCTTCTCACTCTATACTTGTTTTAGAGTCTTTTTAGAGTTCGTTGACAGGGATATCCAGCTGATATATTAAGCGTCTATAGAGGCTTTGTTTTGTTTTGTTTTTAAGTATAGTGTGTATATTTGAAATCTAGTTCTTAAAATGAATTTTGCTTTTTTATTTGTTTCGGACTAGTAATTCATCATGATAACACTGAGATCATCTGCCTTAAAAACAGTGCTTTTCAAAAAGTTCATACGATATGTGTCTGTTCAAACCATGTGAATAATTAATTGTGCCAGGCAGGAGACATACATTTGTAGACTGTTCTCTCTACTTATATTCTGAGACCAATACACGTTAAAGTTCATCTTCCCATTTTTTATTCTGGATTCAAATAATTTTATAAGTAACTATATCCAAATAGTATAAATCTGTAATTGTTTTAGTTGCCAGTAAGTCATAGATCATTTTTAGATTTTTGAGATGTTTAAAGAATATTTTAGTTTTCAAAAATGAAATCAACTGTAGTTTAAAATTAAATAGTTATAAACTGTGATTTTTAATAGTACCTTTGTTGGCAATGTAATACAAAACATTAAGTAAGCTCCAGATTGGTTTTATTGACCCAAACGACAGTGGCTCCATTTCTCTCTATCCTTCCTCTCATAAATTAGTTATTTTTGCATGTAATAATTCAGTGTCAGTTCTCTTGCTTTTGAAACATTGAAAAATAAAGATTAATAGAAGTATGGTTAGCTACAAGTGCCAGTGAGAGGAAATTGTAACTATTTTTCTTAATACTACTTTCAGTGTCACGTCTTTCTCCATGTACGTTTTTAGAAATAGATATTGTCAAGAATGGTATGAAACTAGTAATTCTCATATTCCTTGTGGGCAGTGTAAATCAGACTAGCCATTTCAGGAAATGTTTTAGTTATAGGACCAAGAACCAAAAAAAGTTCTTTCTCTGGGGCACTGTAATTTCACTTCTCAGAATTATTATGGAATAATTAAAAAGAAACCAACAAACAAAGTTACAATACTAGGAAGATGACTAAGTAAATTATGGCAGATGCATCCTTTAGAATGTTAAGCAGATTTAAAAAAATTATTTATAAAGACTAACAATACAGAAGGTATGTATATTAAGAAGTGAAATATAACATTCTGTATTATTTACCAATATCCAAGGTTTTATATATGATGTAGATAGAGGTGAAGCAACCTGTGAAAGATGATGCGTGACATGTCGATTGTGGGATTATGGGGGTACTGCTTCATTTGCCATTGGATTAATTATTTAAAACCTACTAGGTTGACAAGAATGGCTTCTAATATTTTATCTTACAAGAAAAAAAGGTATAAACAAAATAGAAAATTGCATTATGTGTAGAGAAAACACTGAAGCATTTCTGCCTGGTGATGGTGCACGGGGTAATGCCAATATCTGAGAAAGTGTTAAAGGGTAGTGAATTTTCTAGAGTTTTGACGTCTTTAGTCTCCTCGATCAGCTGTGCTTTAACTTGTTTGTTCTTATCATTATATTAAATAATATAATTTTAAATAATAAGATCAAATGTAGAACATATTGTTGGCTATCATGCTGTCATGCTGTATTTATATTTTTCTCAGGTACTCTCAAAGAAAGCAAGAGATGGAAAATTGTTACCTGAAGAATATCAAGGAGGTTCTTTTAGGTAAATTTAAATTCTTAACTATCAGTAGCACCAAACAGATAAATATAAGACTTATTAATTCCATATCAACCTCTTTCATTTATTGTCCTGAAATAATTTTTAAATTTAAGATAAATGTCACATGCTTTGAGTGGACATTGACTAGCATGTATTTATATTCAGGTTCTTAAACTTTTATTTTTTAAACAAATTTATAAACATGAAAAATTTGTAAACCTTAGCTGTTTTCTTTCTACTTGTGTTTTTTTTCCCCAGTTATTTATTATCAGCTCTGTTTTTAAGTGTAGCTTCCATAAAATGCACTGAGTGTAGCTTGAATTTTTCACAAAGTGAAGAACCTACGTAGCCACCCAGAGCAGGACACAAAACATTCCCAGCATCCTAGAAGCCTCCTTTACCTTTCCTAATCATCGCCCTCCTCAAAGATTGCCTTTGTTCTGAAAATGATTGCCATAGGTTTGTTTTGCTGGTTTTGGTCTTTATATAAATATTATGTATTCTTTAGTATCTGATCCCTCTGCCCATATTAATATCTGTGACATTATGTTGTTATGTGAAGCAGCCATTTATTTGTTGTTGTTATAGTATATATATAATATCTATTTAGTATTCCATTAAATCAGAATCTGTTTACTGTTGATGGGCATGTGGGTTGTTTCCAGTTAGGTGCTACAAGCAATCTTTCTGGTGTCTTACGGTGAACATATGTACATTTTTTTCTTGTTACTGTATAGACCTAAAAGTGGAATTTCTGGGTTAAAAGCTCTAATAGATACTGTCAAATGATTTTCCCAAATGGTTATACAAATTTACCCTTCCATCAGCACATGAGAAGGCACATTGCTCTACATACTTGCCGACATTTAGTGTGTTAATAATTCTTGGGGTGTGTAGTGACACTCTGCAGGATCAAATTAATGACATTGCCTCCTTTTTCATTCATCAGCCATTTAGATATATGGTAACTCATCAGATAAAGTACCTATTGAAGTCTGGTGTTCATTTTTAAAAATTATTTGTAGGAGTTCTTACTCCCAGATACATAGACATTTGTAGGCCTTATATATATATATTATTTCAAATACCTTTCCTACTTTGTGGCTTACCTCTGGTACTCTCATGGCAATGCTTTCTAATGAACAGAGGTACTGAATTTTAATGAATTCCTATTTATCAGTATTTTTCTTTATAGTGGGTTCTATTTGTTTTCTGTTAAGAACTTTCATGTGTCCCAGTCATGAAATGACTTTCTGTGTTATATTCTAGAAGTGTCATGATTTTACTTTTGACGTATAGATCAGAATTCCTCTAAAATTGGATTTTGTGTATAATGTGAAGGGCAAGATTCTCATTTTTTTTGAGATATATGGATATTAAGTTAACGCAGCATCATTTCTTGAAAAAGATTTCTTCTCTTCCATTGTACTGAGAAGGTTCTCTTGTGTATGTTCTTCGGGTTCTGTGTTCTCTCTTTTTTCCCACTGGTCTGTTTGTTCTATACCACTAAACTATAACTCTTGATATCTGGCAGGGAAAGTCATTCAATTTTGTTCATCCTCAGAATTGCCTTCTGGCTCTTCATATTTCCAAATAAATTATAAAATTATTTTGTCATTTTTCACACATATATACCACCTTGCTGGAATTATGATTGAGAATGTATTAAATATTTTGAGTAGTTTGAGAATTAGCATCCTTAAGTATTTCGTTTTCTAATCAATGAACATGTTAGAAATTATTCATTCAGTTCTTTGATTTCTTTCAGTTTTTAATTACATTATAGGAAAACAACTAGGTGTTTAAGTATGAAGTAGTGAAATATTTGGTGTAGAGGTCTTGTATGTATTTCATAGGATTTATTCTTTGGCATTTGGTTTTTGATATTATAAATGCTATTGTTTTTAAATTTCATTTACTAATTATAACAACTTATGCATATAGTCATTCATCACTTATCAACAGGGATATATACTCTTAGGCTTTCATTGTTGTTTGAACATCATATGGTGCACTTACATAAACCCAGGTGGTGTAGCTCACTAACACCTGGGCTGGTGGGAGATAGGCTCCTAGGCTACAAACCTGTCCATTATGTTGCTATACTGAATAGGCAATTATAACATAGTGGCAAGTATCTGAATATCTAAATATATCTAGTCATTAAAAAGATTCAGTAAAAATACAGTATAAAAGATTTTTTAAAAAAGGTACACCTGTATAAGTCACTTACCGACTTACCATGAATGGAGCTTATAGGACTAGAAGTTGTTCTGGGTGAGTCAATAAGTGAGTGGTAAGTGCACGTGAAGGCCTAGGACATTACTATAGACTTTATAAATACTGTACTGTACTGTTAAACTACACTAAATTTATAAAGAAATACTCGAGCTATGACCGTATGAGGACTGCAGTGTCACTAAGCAATAGGAGTTTTTTAGCTCCATTATAATCTGACGAGACCACTGTTGTATATGCAGACCCTGCTAAGTGGCACATGACCATAGATATAAAACAGATTTTTATGTTGGCCTCTTATCTGATGTCTTAGCAAAATTTACTTATTAATTTTACTAGTTTATCTGTAGTGTATTAGATTTTATCAGTGAATACGAATAGCTTTTATTTTTTTAATATTTATACTTATGTTTCTTTTTCTTGCCATATTCCATGGCCTAAGCACTCCAGTTCAATGCTTAATTCATGTTAAATAGTAGATATTTGTATGTGTGTTGTTGCTACATGTTCTTTGGTCTTTGAATAAATTGAAAGTTCAGTAGCACAGGTTTTAGTAAGTAAAACTATATGCTAAAGGAAAGGGAATTTGATCAAGAACGTGCCACCTTCAAAGCTTTTTGTTTTCCCTCTAGTATTTCCAACCTGGGGATGTTTGGCATCGATGAATTTACTGCCGTAATCAACCCACCTCAGGCCTGCATCTTGGCTGTTGGGAGATTTCGACCTGTGTTGAAGCTCATCGAGGACGAAGAGGGGAATGCCAAACTGAGGCAGCACCAGCTTATAACAGTGACAATGTCGAGTGACAGTCGGGTGGTCGATGATGAACTGGCAACCAGGTTTCTGGAAAGTTTTAAAGCAAACCTAGAGAATCCTATCCGACTTGCCTAGTCCTCCAAGATGAGAAGTTGGTCTTTAGCTTAGTTAACTCAATGGCTGTTACCAAGAAATATACGTTACAGGGAAACAACTAGGTATTTAAGTATAAAAGGGGTGAAATGTTCTTTTATTTAAAGTGCAAGCATTTGACCCAAGTTGTCATCATTTTCAGTCTTGGTTTAATGTTGTTGGAATAATTGGTAATAAACTAGTAAAAGAAAGAACATTTGGTTAGTCAGATCCATTTTTAACCTTTGGTGCTTTACAAAAGGGGAGTTTAAAAACTAGATGTAAGGGCTGGGCGTGGTGGCTCACGCCTGTAATCCTAGCACTCTGGGAGGCCGAGGCAGGTGGATTGCTTGAGCTCTCCAATTTGAGACCAGCCTGAGCAAGAGTGAGACCCTGTCTCTAAAAAATAGCCGGGCCTTGTGGCGGACGCCTGTAGTCCCAGCTACATGGGAGGCTGAGGCAAGAGGATCATTTGAGCCCAAGAGTTTGAGGTTGCCATGAGGAAAGACGTGATGGCAGTCTACCCAGGGCCACAAAGTGAGACTCTGTCTCAAAATAAATAAATAAATAAATAAATATAAAAATTAGATGTAAATTAAATTATATATTTGATTCATTTGAGCATTTTAGAATATTTAAGAATGTATGATACTTTATAAAATCAAAAAACTGTTATAACTCTATCTTAATTGAGTCCAAGTTAGAAGTGGTCTTCACAGAGAGATGCCCATCAACTTAGCAATGAGACTCACTTTTATGGGCACTGCTCTAGATGTACTTGAACAGTTTAATATGTACAGTTCTGAATAATAATAGTAAGTAAGTATCACACTGTATTGGGGGTTGTGGCAACATTATTGAATTTTTTATGTATATAAAGCCGTATGTCTTCGAGTGGTTTCTATCATTCTTATATTTCACTTCTGTAACACTGTGAAATTCTAAAGAATGGAAGAATAGAATGAAAGATGCAAGAATGGAGAGAGAGATGCTTTAAAAGTTTTGTGGTTTAATGAAAAGCTATAGCTAAAATCCATAAACCTTCTGAAATAAACTGCTTACCTTCATCCTGAGTTGGAATATATTTAAATTGTGTTATCTCCTACCAAACATTTTAATTTAATGTCAGTTTAAAAACAAAATGTTGTTTCTTCGTGCATTTTAATAAATTTTGTATTGTGCAATAAAATGTGAGAAAATACAAACATTTCTTTTGTATTTTAAATGTTAGGACAGAATTTTAGTAAAACTTTGAAGTAGATTGTTTTTCTAGAACATCTTAAGAAGTATTCCGCATGAGGAAAGAGTGATTTAAAATTAGTGTGACATTAGGAAAGTAACTGATAAGAAATATAAAACTCTGGAAAGAAAGGGGAAGAGAAGACTTAGGAAGCCAGACAGATGAGGACTGTCTTTTGTATTCTATTGTTAACATGAGCCAGATGTGTGGGCTTATACCTTTAATCCTAGCACTTGAAGAGGCTGAGGTGGGAGAATTACAGGTTAGCCAGGTACGTAGCGTCTGTGTATAATCCCAGCAACTGCAGAGGCTGACACCAGAGGATCCCTTGAGCTCAGGAGTGCAAGGTTACAGTGAGCTATGATCAGCCCGCTGTACTCCAGTCTGGGTGACAGAGCCAAAACTCTGTCTCTTAAACAAAAAAGAGTAGTGAAAATTTCATATAATCATTATAAAAGTTGGAAGAGTTTATTTCTCTCTTTTGACAACTCTGCTGTAACTGGGAAGATAACTATTTAAATTGGATGGTGCTGAATGGTGATTTAATTAGCTGTCACAGAAAGATGCCTCCTGTGTCAGCTGACATGAATCACCAGAAGAGAGACTCTAGGGTACAAGTTGTGTGGTATGGCATGGTGAACTGTAAGCCCTAACCAAGAGAGCCTTCTGAAATAATTAGTGCCCCAGTAGGGCAATTGTTAAGCAATCCACTTACTTTTTTTTTTTTTTTTTTAAATATGGAATGCTTCATGAATTTGCATGTCATCCTTGTGCAGGGGCCATGCTAATCTTCTCTATATTGTTCCAGTTTTAGTCTGTGTGCTGCCGAAGCGAGCACCACTTACTCAGTTTTTAACAAGGCATTTTTTAAAAAGTCTTCAGAACTTTTGTCATATTAATAGTTATACT